>VRMD01003294.1:0-11213 GCA_009872375.1 Sminthurides bifidus | reverse complement strand
AAAGATGCTGGATATATTTTGATCATGCTTAACAGGAATGGGAGGCCTTCACAGGACTCCTCGTCACCGATCTGAACGAGGAACACATGAATAGCTTCAAGTCTGCAAAACCTGGTTGGATCCCCGATGATCGTGTGGTTGCCTTGTACTCGTTGAAGAGCACCTTCCCGAGTTTCTACGACCAACTTAATCTACATGATGAGTCTCAGTGGTCTGAGTTCATGCGAAGCAACGATTGTGAGAATGCTGTGCCAGCAGGGGTCAAAGATCATTGCTCGCGAGTTCAAACGTTACTCCTGGTGCAAGTTCTCCGACCGGATAGGTTACACAGTGCCATGACAAACTTCGTGAAGCAGTCGTTGGGTAGGACATTGCACATTGTTTTTGAGAAAAGAAGTCGTGGGGACACTAAGGAAACAACCTTGTGTTTCAGGTCGGAAGTACGTGTTTGCGCCGCCGATGAACCTGGGACAAATTTTCAAACACACTTTCCAAAGTGAACCAATCCTACTATTAATAAAATCAGGTGCTGACCCATCCCAAGAACTTCGTGATTTGGCGCACTTAGTTGTTGGAGAAGAGAAATATGTGGAGGTAAATGAAATATTATTAATGCTTAAGAATTGAATTAGAATTTAATGTACAATGCATCACGTTAACGGTATCCTCTTTCATGACCTTTGCTTGCCAGATCTCCATGGGACAAGGTCAAATGGAAACTGCCATATCCAAGCTCACAGAGGCAGCTGGCACCGGAAAATGGATTTGTTTCAAGAACTTGCACTTAGTAGTGTCGTGGCTAGACTCGATGGAAAAGGCTCTCAAAAAGCTTCAGCCCCATGAGACCTTTCGACTTTGGTTAACAACGGAAGCTCACGACGAATTTCCCGCTGTCCTAGCCCAAAACTGCCTCAAAGTAGCATACGAGGTTGGTTTTGTGGGTTTCCTGCAGTTAGTTTTCCACCACAAAATTGGCATGGGATGGTAATATTTGAACCATTTTGAAACTTCCAGGCTCCGCAAGGGCTCAAGAAAAACTTGCAAAGGACTTACAGCAACTGGTCGGAAGGGTACGTCGCTGGCGATGGGAATGTGCAACGGATGCAAACGATTTTAGTGCTTGCCATATTCCACGCTATAGTACAGGAGAGACGCACATTCATTCCCCAGGGATGGAGCAAGTTTTATGAATTTAATGAAAGTGATATTCGCGCAGGAGCAGATATTGTTGACCAAGTTTTCAAAAAATCCGGTGAGAACTTTTCATTTAGCATGAATTGATCCAAAAGACGCATCAAGGGCTATTATATCTCATTTTCAATGTCACTCTGCCCTAATATATGACAACCTATGTTGTATATACTAGGATCAAAGGACGTACAATGGCAATACATCCGAGGTATTTTTGAGAACGCCATTTATGGGGGCCGCGTTGATAACGCGTATGATGTGCGTGTCCTTGTATCATATTTGGACGAGTACTTTAATGACATTGTAATCATGGGAAGTGGGATTTCTAGAAAAACTATTTGTGGCGGTCTAACTGTTCCGTCCTCCTCTAAAGCAAAGGTGCTGTCATTTTGCTTAGTCTCAGACTAATTGTCTAGCTTATGGCAGATAGATTCGGCATACGTTACGTTATGAGGGACAATTTAGTATATCAACTTCACTAACTCTTTGTTTGATCACGATGATAACTAGGACTACCTGTCGTTGATCAACAGTATGGCAGATAATGATAAACCGGCTGCTTTCGGTTTACCTGAGAATATTGAACGATCTTGGCAGCGAGTTCAGAGTACTCAAGTTCTTCAACAAGTCAAAGGTACTGCATTAATTAATAAGAGAGAATACTAAACTTTGACAGAATACCTTGAAAAACTTTCATGATCATGTCTAATGACAGTGCTATCACGAACGTTTGCCGACTCAACAAGTTATGACCGTACCATTTGGCAGAAAGAGATTTCGCCCCTACTAAATCTTTGGAAAAAGTTAGTTCAGGTGAGTAATTCACGATACTATGGAATATTAAGGATAAGACCTCGAAAGTCATGGAATGTAGTGTGCACATATTTGGATGATTTAACATTTAGCGGAACGTAATTGCACTCTATTGGAATCCATGTTATGATTTATTTGCGTAATTAGATGCAGTCAGTGCTATATTTTGACGGCCGTAGCCGTCGGAAATAATGTAATCACTTGGACAAATTGCAGTTATTTATGTTCTGTTTCCATCCTTAGGGTTCAAACGTAACCCAAGTACTCCAGGGCAAGTCGACCGCCGAACCCAAATTAGAGCAGAGCTCCACAGATGCCGTCCTTCAGTTTATTCAACTGGAATACCATTTAGCCATTACATTGTTGAAGTATATACACGGCCATCTTGGTGCAATAAGTAAGGTAGTTCGTGGTTCTACTACACCATCTCCAGCTGTGCTTGAAACAGGGATATCCCTCCTGAATAGACAGGTAAGCGATGGGTTTGGTCGAGAAATTGCGTTTACGCTGATTGGCAAACTTCTCAAAAACTAATGTTTTATTAATGCAACTATAACTTGTACAGACACCAGAAGTTTGGCTGAAAAAGTGGGATGGACCATCAGAACCTACGCAGTATTTGCACGGGGTGGTTCGTCGAGCCGTCAGTACAATTCAGTACTACAAGATTCCCAGTGGCAGCGATTTTCTCCGGAATCCGATAGACTTGTCAAATCTATTCAGTCCAGAGGCTTTTCTTGTGGCATTCAAGCAGCAGTGCGCTAGGTGAATATTACGAAAATCCGCAAGTTTATCAGCTTTGCTTTGAAACTTACATAAAACTAATTTACTCAAAATATAATTGCTTTATAACAGAAAACTAGGGGCTTGCACTGACGAACTAAGGTTTCGCACAGTATGGGAGTCCGTGGATCGCGTAGATCCCAATTTGATTACATGCAAACTCACTGGACTCTTGTTGGAAGGCTGTAGTTTTGACGGCGCCAAGCTAACAGAGAACAAACCTGACTCGCCGCCGATAATGAAAATCGTTGATTGCAACGTGGCGTGGGTACCTGAGGTAACTATTTTTGATGGATCATTCACACCATTGCTCTACTGCCTCTTTAGTCTTGTGCCTTTGTGGATGCAGAGGTGTTCTAGCTCACGGCCTATGCAAGAGGTTGCGTCACCTAATTAATGTAAACATATAATTAATGATCCAATACAATGTCTGTTCCAGAATTCAAGTTCCACACGCAACAAAACATCCGTGTCAGTCCCGCTGTACTATAACGAAACGAGGGAAAGGCTATTGATCAGCCTTGACCTTCCAGCTACTGGCAGCGAAAACAAGTGGATTCAGGCCGGTGTGGCCTTATTTTTGGCAACATGAATTAATTGTGATATGTATGTTAAGCTGATATTAAAACTTGAGGATGGTCTTGATACCGACTATCCGTCAATAACAGTGGTGCGACCAATCTTTTCTTTTTCTCATGAGCTAGAGGCTGAAATAAGTGATTGATTTGTTTTTGAAGGCATAGATCGAAAGTCAGTTGCTCTCTCATGAATAAAAAATGACATGCAATTCTAACTCTTCAAGAGTAGACCGCTATCGCCATTCTCAATGAATTCTAGTTTGAGGCTCAAACTTTGAGCGGATGCTTTCACCGTAAAACCACATTTTCATTATGTCACACTTATTCTAAAGAGGGGACAAAGCAACACAAGGTAGTAGAGGACGGTAAAGCCCTATGTTTTCACGCAAATACTCTACAAACGTTCAAATTAAGAGAGCTACGCACATTTGAGGACGCCACCACACCAAAATTGTTCAATTGATTTGCGGAGCTGAAGTCAGCATTTTCTTAAACGTCTGAACTCGCTGAGCTGATATAGAATTTTGACGGCTTCAACCTTTGAAAGTAGTCCTGCGAGCAAATAGGGTTTAGAAAGCACCAAAAAACACAAAAACTAATACGCAGCAGACTTATCAAGTTTTGAGAATTTTTTTATTGACATTAAATGGAAAGATGGAGCTATAGTAATAGTAATAAGTTACTACCGGCACCGCCAGTTACTCACGCTATTCCACATCTTTATACCGTTACGCAATAGCAGGACTGGTCTTTGAATATTCCGCAAGTTTGAAAACATGCAAGATGAGGTATTAAGAGTGAGAACGAGCGAACTGATTGAGTTTCCCTACCACCCCACGGTTACTAAGGAATAATGGAAACGAAAAGGCTGAAGTTGAAGAAGGAAAGTTGTTTTTACCATTTACCACATATTAGACAGGAAGAGGTAGCCACGTAGTTGCAGTTTTCTTTTGTTACTTCAATCCACATGGATTTATCAAGTTCTACACGTTGACCATTGTCGTCAACGTGGTTGGATTCTAATATTAAATATGACTCTCTGACCAAAGCCTCAACAATGCGCTGGACCGTGGCAACCCTCGTGTTGACTGTGATTTTCGCCTGCACTATCGCTATAAATACAACTGAAGTAAACGAACAAAACAAACATATCAATCCGAAGAAATTTTGTGAAAAAACCCAGTCAAAAGGCAAGTAACTTTTAAAATACAAACTCAAAAAGAGTCGGAGTCCTTATAGCATAGTATTTTAATATTTGACGATACTTCTAATTAATAGCTACGACTGTTGCTTACAGATCGAGAATGCAAGGACTTCAACACATTGTACTTGCGTTTTTTTATGAGCCTGTTCTGCATAATCGCTTGGGGTGCCCTTGTAAGAACTGTGCTGAAAGCTACAGGCTTATGTATTCCGTATACGGTGATTCTCATGCTCACCGGCCTGTTAATCGGCATGGGAGCTCACATCGACGAAAAGCAGTGGGCAAACGGATGTACTGAATGGACAACATATACGCAAATTGCACGAATGCCTCCAGAAATAATCTTAAACGTGTTTTTGCCAGTGCTAATTTTTGAGTCAGCCTTTTCTATGAACCCCCACGTTTTCATACGAAGTGCGGCACAAGTGAGTGGACCTTCGATACTAAAATACAAAGCTGCTCTTCTGACGATCGCCTGTACTTCGGTGGAATCACAGGTCGTATCTTTTTCTGTCTGACAGATCATTGTGGTGGCTGTACCAGGAATGATAATGACAACTGTGATTACAGCCCTGGTATGCAAGCATTTCTTGAAGCCCTATGAATGGTCATTAGCTGAAGCTAGCTTGTTCGGAGCGATTGTGAGTGCCACTGATCCTGTGTCCGTGGTGGCTCTGCTGAAAGAGTTAGGTAAGTCAGCTCACATTACCTTGACATGAGCACAGATCTTGTCACAAATCCTACTTACAGATAAATTTAATACTGTTTTAAATTTAAAATCAGGAACTTCAGAATCGCTTAGCACCATGATCGAGGGGGAATCACTCATAAATGACGGGATCGCTATTGTCATGTTCAAAATTCTCTTGTCAATTGTCACAAGTACAGAGGCGGAAAGCCTCGAGTACACGATACTGACAGAAATCGTCAAGATCGCCATTTTAGGACCTTTGTTGGGCTGGCTCATTGCCAAGATTGCAATCAAGTTCGTGTCCGTCATATTTAACGACGCCACAATTGAAATCACTGTCACGCTGGTGGCAGCCTACCTCACTTATTATATTGGGGAGAATATTGCAGGTAAGACGTTTTTGCTATGGCTTAGTCTGATATGGAGACAGACACTAAGCTTTCTTGCATATAATTGTAAAAAATGTCGGGTTGAAGATCCATTTGGTCTTATCCTTCTTGCACCTGCCCTACTCCTACTGCAGATGTGTCCGGAGTCATGTCAGTCGTGGTCCTAGGCTTAGTAATGAGTGCAGAACGAACAAGCATCAGTCCTGAGGTTGAGAAATTGGTACAGAGCTTCTGGGAAATGTTGGCCTATTTGGCCAACACGGTGCTGTTCGTCATTGTCGGAATTGTGATCACTGAAACGGCTGTCAATTCTTTCCATATCTTGGACCTTGGCTATCTACTCTTCGTCTACGTAGCGATACTAGTTATACGGTACAGTATACTATTTCATGCCTGGTTCCCAATGTGAATGACAATCAGGATACAAATTGATAGACGTTATGCTACTCCAGGCTTTTCATGCTACTTGTCCTGAGTCCGATTTTAAGTAGAATGGGTTACGGTCTCCCGTGGCAAAACATGATTCTGATGATGTGGGGTGGCTTGCGTGGTGCTATCAGCATTTGTCTCGCTTTGCAAATCTACACGAACGAGAAAATGTGCCAAACTTCCCCACGAATAGGCCCTAGGGTAAGTACTACATGAATCATCAACGGTGTTATGGTTATTAGTGGTGAGTTCAGGACAGATTCAGAGTCTCCTTCACCTGTTGCAGTACCTGCTACTAGCCGCTGGGATAGTACTTTTGACCCTGGTTGTAAATGGTACAACGACCAAGGCAATGCTGGATTGCCTCAAAGTAACGCAGTTGTCGATCGGGAGGATCCAGGATATGAACAACGCATACAAGCAAATAATGGCCACGCAAGCTCGAACGATTGCGGTACTAAAAAACGACCGATTTTTGGCAGATGCAAAATGGATGCTGGTAGAGAAGTACACTCATATCGACAATCCGTATGCAAAGGTAAGACATTTAATTCGTGAATTATCCATGACAGAATAATCACCCGATAATATTTGCAGGATCGGATTTTTATATAGAAAAAAACGGCGCAAAAGCTGGAGAAAATGGACAGGCCTCATTTATTAGAAAAACCGTACGCGAAGCTGGAAATAGACACCGTTAAACCTGCAAATCCGAACCAACCAACACGTCAGGAATTCCGTAACATGACGGAAGAAGCGCGGCTGCGTTGTCTGAAAGCGCTGAAAGTTTCTTTCTGGAGACAGTACGAGAACGGGGTGCTAACTGAAGTTGCCGTTCAGATTTTACGAAACGCCGCGTCTGCTGCGGAAGACAAAGCCCTGTGCATAATCCATGCGAAAGATCTTAATCGATACTGGGTATTACATGGAATTTTCCCCTGGCTTCACAGCAGATTGACTGAGCAATTCATTCAAGAGGAGACTTTGCCCCCAATGCCCCGAACAAGGTGATTTCGAAGCTTAGAATCTACAAATCGTACTGTAAACTTTCATATCACGATGTATGTATTTTGAAGGTCAAATGTTAATCATAGGTTTCATTCCCCATCTTTCACAGCATCCGACGGTGGTGCTGGCACATAATCACCCATGACGCCTTCGACTACTTCATAATAATTATAATTATTATAAACATGGCGCCTGCCATTTGGGAGATGTATCTGATTTGCAACTCAGGAGGAATCATTACAAAATGGAACCGCTCAAAGCTGGGCCTTTTTTGGAGTGAATGCTGGATTTCTTTTTATTTACACTGTTGAGGCAATACTCAAGGTTGGCGTGGTACTAACAAGGTTAATTACAATTTATTCCCATATGTGATCCACGTGTATTTCTGCCATTCTTTTGATTCAAGGTGGCAGGAGGAGGACTGCGTTACTATTTTTGCACCGTCAAATGGAACTACTTCGACTTGATACTCTTAATATTGTCCTACTTTGATTTCATCATATCACTGCTAATCAACTTTCGTTTGGTTGCTTTTCCCCGGCAAATCACACAGGGACTCAGATTCATCAGAATCATACGGATTTTACGAGGTTTCCGTCTTCTCCGGGTAAGAAGGCGCCATTGCGGAACTAGGTACACTTGGTATCAAACGCTTAATTGTAGGGAAATCACCATACTTTAAAATTGCACATGCCGATGTTTCCCATTGTCATCAAAGCTGTGAATCGAAGAATGAATGAGCAACTTTTCCTTGGGTATGACGTGGGCAAAGGGTTTGTTACTGCTCTGGACGATGTGATCAAGTTTCTTCCTCAAATAGTAACCCACCCTAAAATATTGAGAAAACTCAAAGAGGCTCTTGAGACTGAAAGACTGCAAACGGTGAAAGAGATGGGTACGAGCAAGCTAACTTTCCCTTACTCTGGTTAAAGCATAAATAAAATGTGTTTTCCAAAGGTGTGGAGTAATGAACCACTTGTTGTTTGCAATGCATCTTGAAAGGAACTGCCACCTGTGAAAATAGTAATTTCAATCGTTTAAATCAACAGGAATGCTGCAAAAAAGCCATCCTGGCATAGCGGTTGCGGTGAAAACAAGGCACGCCAGCAGAGCTGTATTGAACCAAATGAGGGCCGCTTTGTTAGAACTGAAAGAAGATGGTACGAACGGGATGGTCTGTTTATGACTGCCCATGTTTATTCATCAACCAGAAAATAAAACTGGGATATGGTCACGAGACCATACTCTTATTTTCTTCTTCTGCTTTCTTCACAGGGCTCATCGACGAAAAAGAAAATGCCACATTGGTTATTCTTCTGGAGGAAAAAATGAAGCGATTGTGGAATTCTCCATCTAGTTTGCCATCTGTCCCACCACTCGCTCTTCTAGAAAATCTCCCATGGGTTGTGGGACGGGAAGACATTATGTTATACGTGAAGGTAAATACGCTTACTTTATTTGGTTTCGGCGTTAGTGAACGCTAACTACACGGGAAATTTGATCGCTGAGTAACGGATTGTGTTCGAACTTGCAGGATCATGCCATCTCGAAAGTATTTGCAGAAGGCGATATCATATCAGAGGCTGGCGATGAGCCGGACGGTATTTACGTCATCGTCACGGGATTGGTTCAACTCCACTACATCCCTACCCAGGAAATTATCAAAGTACGCAAGCGTAGATTTTGGCTTATATCGAAGTATAGTCCCGTAATTAACAATTTATTATTAATTAATTAACGTAATAGATGGGGTTTCAAATTGCAGAATTTCAATAACCATGGCGTGATACCCAATGTGGACTTATTCCTAGACTTGAGCTTTAAACACGAGCAAACGGATTACTTTTCCACCGGTGCTGTGTTTGGAGAAATGAGTGTTCTCACCGGGGAAAAGCGTTGTGTAGAACTCATGTGCGCTTCTGCCGTAGTAGCCTACCATCTCCCGCAAGAGCCCATGCGGAAAGCGCTCCAAATGTTCAATGACCCGCTGGACTCTTTGGAGTCTCGTCTATGGAGATCTTATGGTATCCGACTTGCTTCTGCCTTATTTCCTTCGCAATCTGCGTATGCGGTAAGTAAATCTTCCGCAGAAACACCAACAAATTACTACAACATTTTTGAACTCGCTACGCTACCAGCTTGAGAATGAAATCACTTTTTAGTCATGGACGCTTGACAAAATCCGAATGCACTTGGACCGGTCTGTGGTGCCTATCGGAGAGAGATTTCACACAATGGCGGTGCCTGAGTATATCTCTGACGTTGTAGTTATTCGTGGCCAGGTGATGAACTACCATACGCGAGACGTCTACAAGGCACCGTGTCTCATTCCGAGATCGTGTTCCAAATTTACGCCAGTAAGTGCTGATTAGATGCCTTATCTGTCGATATGTGAATTTTGACTAGCTAGAATCCTCCCCACTGTAATTAACTCGATCCTCATATGCATTCTGCAGGTGGAAGGAGGCATGGTTCAGCCCAGGGTACTTATTGTCGCCCATGAAGAATTTGATCATGACGAGGAAGCTCATTCGGTCGAGTCGTTACACAAGCAAGGCGTTAGTAACACATCTATAGATCTTACTACACAGGTAAATAAGCCGTTAAAGCTATTTTGATTCACTCTTGTAAAGTAGTGACGAGCATGAGTAACGAATACATGGTTTGGGACTGAGAATGCCACAGTAATGTCTTAAAATTTTGCACAATTTTAGAAATCCGCAAACTACAAGAGAAGCCGACACTTACTACGTAAGTTCACTTGAGTATGAAATTACAACTAATATTACTTTTGTTGCTTCATTTTGTGGTCCTGGAACTTCTATTGCTCTTGCCAATATTCTAGGTTACAACGATGAGAAAAAAGATGGAGTTCGTAAGACGTAATCGGTGGACTGACAGTATTTGATCGACGCGAAAGTCGGAGCCACTTATCATAGGTCGGACTCCCGTGGATTTTGCGATATAAATTCTGCCTTTCGTACGCATAATTTTTGGCTCAGCTGCACAATAAGTTCTGCAGGTGAATGTCAAGCTTGGCAAAATGACTATTTCGGTAATATCAAAAAATTTTGACGAACGCTCAAAAGGGTATTTATCTGTTAGAGTTGATATTGCTAGCGTTGAGCTTTGAATGCCGTTAAGAGTAATATTTTTATGATTTATTGGATTCCCAAGCCTTTGGCCAGTATCTGCCCAGTGCTTTAACTAAGAAATGATGTGCTACCTGTCTTCGAGTTTGGTGATATACCTGGTCTAATATGACTAAAACCTTGAGTTGAAATTACAACAGAGAAGCTATTCAAAGCTAAGCCAAAAGGCGATTGCCCAGCTCCTTTTCAAGGTAAACTGAATGCTGAACGAATTCATATATGACGCACTGTTCCTTTGAAGGGAAAAAGTAGCACAGGTGTGTTTGCAAACTTGTTCTGTCTTCTACTAAGTAGATCCTAGCAACTCACGACAGTCCAAAAGTACACCTTAAATTTCTTCGCTGGACTTGACTCAGGGATTGTGGGTATTTGGTTTCAAATTGGATGACTAAATCTCCCTTCCTTCCTGTAAAATAAGAAGAAGAACAAACCAGTAAAACTGCTCATCCACGTTAAAATAGCCCTTAATAGCTTCCATTTCATTAGGAGCTCACCTGGCTGACCGAGAATCGGAAACCCCTCCCCTACCACAACTTTCTCATAGCCTGGGCGAATGATATCGACCACAGATACGTTGAAAAAGCGGTTATCCAGTGTCACGATGGGGATAATCATTCCACATAACGACTCACCCAGGTTAACCTCCACGTGGTAGTGTAAGTTATTACCTACTCTGCGGTAGGCTTCATGTTTCTGCTCCCGTATGACAAAAATAATATCCGCTGTGCACAGTTAATTCAATCAAAGTATTAAAAAGCTATATGAGGAATTTTCAGAGTACACCATGTTTTAAAAAAAGGTTGCAATATTGGAAACGTCAGAAAATGAAAATGTGCTTAATGCCAAAATCGCCAACAGATCTAGATTACTCACCGGGCTGAATGCTCGGTCCTTGATCTCCCTCGTTCGGAAACACGTACTCTGTCCCGGCTGGAGTGCCAGCTTCGATTGCCACTGTTAGAACTTTATCATGAC
>VRMD01003293.1:0-11214 GCA_009872375.1 Sminthurides bifidus | reverse complement strand
AAAAAAACGGACTCCGGGGTCCGGAAAACGGGCACGGCTCCAGAATACACGAACACAAATGGACACAAGAGCTAAGGACATTCGAACAAGAAACTTTATAAGTTTAGCACTTACTTTACGACAAATAAGTCCGTTACGACCTTCCCGATATTTTAATCCTCGGAAGATTCCAGTATGGCATTCCACCACAAGGGACAAAATCCAGACAAAAGCCACTTTCCAAATTGCTGCTTGTTTTGTCTCTCGCCCCCACGGGTTTTTGACTACCCGCCAGCGGTCTCGACTAATGCAAACCAATGAGAATTTCGAAACACAGGACGGCAACCCTGTACAAATTTAGGTTAAATTAATTAACTTCTTGTCGCCAATAATTTGATAATCTCACTCTCATTCACATGTTACAGACGAAAAGATTTATTCTGGTAGTTGATTTGTCCAGAACCCCCCCCCATATATTTAGAAGGCAAGGGTCGAAAAGGACGACCCTTCGCAAACTGTTTTATTATTCTGGTACGGCATGACCTAGAATCTTACAAAAGAAAGTAACCATGATTCCAATGAAGTGGATCAATTCGCTTACAAATCGCAAGGACGTAAAGGTTATGGTAACAACTCGCGAGAGCAGGACAGGGTAGCTTATTCTTATGGTATGTTATTCAATCTGTTCCTTTTAAGCGGTGTATACACAGACTTATTCTGGCCCTTCAATCATCACTGGGCTCACAGTTTCTCATTCCCGTGCTTATACTTGAGAGAAAGTTTTTCAATTCACTTACGTATCACGACGGGAAGCACATGGCATAAAACGTACGTGCTCACTCTCAAAGACTTGATTCCAAACTAATACGAGAAAGGACACTAAGCAATACAGGGCTGACGACCCAACTAGATTTCCGAGCATGTAATTGACAGGCCTAAAGAGACGAAAAGTCGAAGTTTTACGAATAGTTGATTTTAAAAAATATTGCTTTTAATAACCGAACCTAGTTTGTTGGCAGTATGTAAAATCTAAAAACAGCGATGCTCAATTCACATTAAACACTTACCTCCGAAACTCTTTAGACCGAAAGGCAGTGAGAATCACTATGTTCACAAGCAACCCCACAACAGATAAAATTATGAAGACGGACGACAGCGATATGAATACCCGCAATATCTGCCCTTCTCCGGTCCCGCTAAAAGTTACTGTACCATTTTGCTTAATTTCGTGGAAAATGTTGCTCGAAATGTTTAAGGGAAGTGCATGCTGCGAATCAAATCCTGAGTAGTTGTTAAAACTGGAGGTGAACTGCTCCATGTAGACCGGAAATCGCGACCCTGAAGGCATAGTTCTCAAAATCCTCTATTTTTAGCCGGAGCTTCACTTTCCTCTACTGGAATAACACCGTCGTAACAGCTTTGGAATTGCACTCCTGGAGCGAGCTAATGACAGAATGAAAGTGGAAGGAGAAAGTCCAAGTTTGTAATCCTCCTTCCCTGTCCAACAACTGTGGAAAATGTAAGATCACATAAGCTGCGGAGCGTTTATCCATCTCAGAGTCTTCATCTTGTACTTCCGCCGAATGAGAGCAGTCGCAGTAGACAGAGCTTTTAGCAACAAGTTTCTTGTGGCGTGAAACGAAAAGTGCCTGTTTTCGTCTTTTAAAGCTCTCTAGGGCAATTAAAGTGCATTGCAATGGGCTGTAAAATACCAAGTGACGGAACGGATGAGAAGAAATCCTAATTGATTCAAATCTGTATTCCTTCAGACGTGATTGCAAATGAAAATCTTCTCATCAACCAGTTGAATTGCTAACCATTCGTCACCAAATCATCAAATGAATTGTACATCAATTTGGTGTAGAAAATCTTGCTCTTTTTTTCCAACTTCAATAATTCCGAGAATTAATTAAAGCCCGCTCACATCTCCGAATCATAAATATTCCAGTTTGCTAGACTTACTCTTTTTTCATTCCGATTCTCAATCATGTTCATGATTCCTGTGTAAAGTTCATTATCATAATCGTTTGGATTCTCAAACGTGCAAAATGACGAAAATTCTATGCTTTTACAACAGCTCTGCGGATCGTGTGGTACTTGCCCATGTTTACCAAGCTTAGAGGGACGTAAACAAGGGANTCGTTTGGATTCTCAAACGTGCAAAATGACGAAAATTCTATGCTTTTACAACAGCTCTGCGGATCGTGTGGTACTTGCCCATGTTTACCAAGCTTAGAGGGACGTAAACAAGGGAAAGCACACTTTGTTCATTTAATCCGATGATAAATTTGAAACCATCATACACAATGCAGACCTCGATCAATAGGAACAATGATACAGGAACCATGGGTGCTGCATCGCTCAAAATAAACATAACAAGGTTTGATATTTCAGCTTTGCCAATTAAATGCTGGGTAAACGGAGTCTTCTCCTTGAGTTCATCCATCACTTCCGATCCTTTGATGTTTTCCATGGCGGTTTGTAACATGTCCGTTAGAACTCGTCGAAAGGTCGAATGGTTTCGCGATGGCTGCATACACAGTAGCTCCAGCTTAGTGCAGCAATTTGGCTTTGTAATGTAACCTTGAAGTTTGGAATCCGATTTAATTAAAAGCGGAAATAATGAAAAGACGCAGACATTGGATTATCACAGATATGCAATGCCTGGGATGAAAGATCAACTAACCACATCCAACTCCGGTGACAATAACCGACTTGTCTGTGGCCAAAGCCGGTGCTTGAAACATAATCGGTTAAAAGCAAATACTTCCGTATTTGAACTTGATCTGAAACAGACAGCTCGTGCCCGTGGCTTGAGCTTTTATGGCGTCGGGTGTGTTGAAGAAGATATTTAATGCAACTTCAATATCGCATGATCCTATTTGAATAACCTTAGTAATGGACCATTGCATGCACAGGAAGAAAAGCATTTGCTCATGAAATGCCTGGATTTCCAGATATGTTTATAATCTTTTATTGAATTTGTGGTCTTCAGGAAATACTCACAGCCCATTTAGAGAAACACTGTAGTAGTATTGATCAGGGCATAGAAGTGGGAGCAGTAAGTAGAGGGAATAGAGATCATGTAACAGGTTGGATTTCCATTAGATTTTTATCTGACCCTAATGAAATTTCCTTGAAACTGCGGATGACGTTGCAGTTCAATATACTATACTGTATAAGATTAACTGGTCCAGTTCTAACAAATGCACAGTAGGCTTTAGATCATCTATGTTAACTGACACGATTGCTGCGCAAATGAGAATTACTTCCAGCTTTGACATCAAAAGCAAGATAAAATGATCGAACCACCTTCCGGTTTTCATACCACTGCATCCAATAAAGACTAAAGACTGTTTCTGCACTCAGTTGAACAAGTATAATCCGCCATCAATGGGCAAAATCGCCCCGTGAATCATCGGAGCAGCATCACTCAAAAGAAACATGACAGTATTTGCAATCTCTTGCTTCTCAGTAACATGCCGAGTGTAGGGGGTCTTTCCTTTCATAATGTCCATGGCATCGGCACCTGTTTTATCCTTGACGTGGTCCAGAAAAGTTTGCAACATGTCTGTTTGCACGGGTCCTGGGTTGATAGAGTTCACACGGATGCCCTTTGGGCCGTATTCCTTTGTCATTATCAAGGTCATCTGATCCAATCCCGCTTTGAGAATCGAGTACCCGGGTAAATGAGGCATCGGGCGCATTCCTGCATCCGAGGAAATGTTAACAATTGCCCCGGGCTTTTGTCCCTCAATCATTTTCTCAGTAACTATTTGAGTAATGTTCAAGACCGCTTGCAAGTTGGTGGCAAACATTCTGGAAACAGTCATAGTTCCGACAAAAGATTAACTTTTTGTGCAGATCAAGTAGCAAATAGAAAATAAAACTTTGTGCGGAAAGAAGCGGCACAAATTCAAACTTACGCCGAAAAGTCTTGTTCCGTCAGATTGAAAATACTTTCCTATGGTATTGACGCCAGCATTATTCACCAGGTAATCCACTCGTGGCAGAGCTCCAATTACTGATCGAGTTTCCTGGTAGTTGCTAAGATCACACTTGACGCCTTCAACACCAGGACATTCGGCAACCAGGGTCTGTAAATTCTCCGGGCTGCGGTTGACAGCATAGACGGTGGCTCCAGCCTCGTGGAGAGCTTTGGCGATTACTCTGCCGATACCTGGGGAACACAAAAGTTTTTTTTCTCTAATCCGGATGATGCACGAACAAATTGATTGAAATTCCTTACTATGTGTTCAATCAATTTTATTTTTGTACTCAAGTACCCCACTTGATGGTAACGGTTGTTCCGTCACACAACACAGATTAACGTACCTCGACCCGCTCCCGTTACTATGACAGACTTGTCCTTGAAATCAAATGCTTGAGACCGCAGCATTTTCGCAATTCTGCACTTGAGCAAAACCGTATTCACGAACTATGAAGAGCCAAGCTGGAACTTGAATGCCGCTTTGATCGAAACAGAGATTTGTTTTCAAGTTGATGAATGGGGGGGAGAGATTTGAGGAAATGGTGAATTGATTTCGTGGTTACGAGCAACTAGATACTCATTAGCACGCGTGTATTGGATTTTTCCTTCTTTGCTGAATCCTGGAATAGCTGATTCTTGAGAAGCAGCAAATTAAATCTCGAAGCAAGGCGTCCCTGTGAGCATAATTAACGTCTGGGAGGTAGATGAGAATTCCATTGAATTTCATTTCAGAAACTCAGGCACCACCAAGGATAACCATGCTCTTATCTGCAGAAGGTAAGCCGTAAGATTGAAGGCACGAAGACATAAAGATGAGTAAAGGAGCTGTCATGATGCTAGGAACAACGAAAACATTTCAACTGAATTCCTGCGAACCAACTAGCATGATTGATGAAGAGCTATAGTCGTCATTATCCATCCAGCAACTCTTCATGAATTATGGCTGGAGGCGTACATATAGCGAAACAACCAGCCTTCTTTCTTGCTGAATAGCGAGTTCCGTAGCCTTGAAAGATTAGCGAGAACGCCACCATATTTGCATTCCAGCTTTGTGTAAGTAATCTTGTTTCCTAGAGTGTCTTGATGTTGGCCGGGAGGATCCCTTAATTAAAGGTAAAGCTAGAGCTAGTTTGTCAAGTCGACGCAGACCAAGTAACGAAGTAACTGAGCCGAGGCCGAGAGCTCTGACACTTGCCTTTCAGGCCTCATTATTCATTGACTGAATTCCAGGAATTTGAATCTTGATACTGGAATTGCAATACAGCTAACAGTACTAGAACAATGGGGAACTGTGCAACTTTATACGGACCTGCTTACTTGAACTGGGGAACGTGTTGAATGAGACGGGAGAAAGAGACGGATGATGAGATGATTTGCAAATGGCTTTGCATACTGGCTTAATCCGCACCGGTGCCGGTGAGCCAACTTGTTGCATCAAGGCTTAAGTGATTGCCATAAGTGCAATGTAGTAATCCGTTCTAGAAATGTCTTCTAGGCTACGAGTTGTACTAAAAAACAGGATTATGGACTTTCTAGCGGCTTTTCCCCGATCCCTAGTGGATTCAATGTGAGTTCTTTTAAGTAGGTAGTACAGCTTGAGTTGAGCCATTCTGTTTGTCAGAAGAAATTCCCTTCATTTCATACCCATTGAAGCTTGACAAGAATTTATCGCTCTAAATGCTTGAACTTATTACTTGAAAAAAAATAATTTGAAGCTTTGTTCCCTCTGACTTTTAATGACGTCCGTGAAACCAGTTTCGGATTCCCTGATTATAATTGGAAACCGGAAAAATGGATTCGTCCTTCACCTTTTCAAAAGAAAAAGTCCTCCCGAAAATTCGCCAGTCACTACTACCGCCCCACCCCGAATGTGCACGGGAGCCGAGAAGCACTGGTCAAAAAAAGGGAATCTGAATCTGGAAGGCAGTCTCCGGATACGACATGGAACGACCTTGATTACAGTACTCCAAATGCGAAAAAACCCCGTGCCACGTCAACTCCTGTGTCAAGTCCGGTCCACAGTAACCCCGGTTCCGGGAGGTCAGTTACTGGTACGTCTACTTCCGCGACAGGGAAGAAGAGAAAGTTCAACGAATGTCGGACGACGGATCGAATTAAAAATTTAAATCTCAACTTAGCATTTGATGAGGACTTGGGGGCGGAGCTGCCGGTCTTGTCGCCGGTGGACAAGAAACTGGTGGATAAAATGACAGTTCTGAAGAGATACATGGAGGATTTTGAAAATATGGTAAGCTAGAGACTTGAAATTGCGCCTGTTTTTGTGTAACGAGTACCTGGAAATGACATAAGATGTTAGTAAACAGCCGAAAATGACGTGCTGTAGTGCTGTTGTGTCACACGATATGCTGTTGGAAACTGTCAATTCAGTATTGCTTCCTTTAATAAGATGAATAATATTTTAAATCTCATTTTAGAATCAGGATTCCATGGCTACGAGTGAGACGGTGGAGAAACTGAAATCTGCAATAGACAGCATAAAAGCGCAAAGGAAGACGCTTGCTATCAAACAGACTGCTGAAAAATACCAGGAATTGTACAATAATGCTGTGGTATGTAATATTCATCACAACAAACGTATAAAACTTTTGATGTTTTGAAATCATGATGAGGTTGAAAGCAGCGGCTAACCCTAGAATCTACGGATTTGCGCCTTCAAAGCTAATGAAGGATCCATTTACTTCTATGAATTTTAGAAAGAGCAGGCCGAGATCGGATGGCGGATCCAAGTCTTGGAGGGCTGTCAAGATTCCAATTGTGAGGCTATTCAGAAGGAGAAGCAGGCTCTTTTAGCAGAGTAAGTGAAAGGATCGTAGAATGTGGCACGCGGGCAATTTAATGGTACTTGACTCTACTGAAGGAAACGACTGAAGTAATGTGCTCAAAGTAAAATCTTGTTAAAATAGGTACTTGGACATTATTGACCAACGAGATACGATTGTTCAGCTTCAGCATGAGTTAGAAAAACTCATGGAAGAATGACCTTTGAGACATGTTGTGATAACGCTTCAGATGACAACATGTAAACTTTGAACCGGACTAAACCTAACTCTATTTGACGACACACAACGCGGCGATTTAGTATTTTTAAAAACCATGACTTCTCCTGACAGGTAAAACTGCGATCTCGTATCATGAGACCAAAAATACGCGTTTATATAATTTATTCTGTAAATAGTTTTAATTTGTCATAAGTTACTCATTTTACAAGTAACTTTTACAAGAACGGCATGGAAAACGGATACAGTATTTTCTGGTACGGTCTGAGTGCACAATGTAAACTTTTTCACTCTTACGACTTGCTATTACCAGTCCTCAAATAGCTTGCATGGCTACATTGCTAAGTTCGTGTGGATAGCTGTTAGTGTCACGGCAGCTACAATCAACTGAAAAGGTAGAGGCACTGCGATTTAACTGCTACGACATGATGGAATAACGTGATACAATAAGCTTTTGTAATACTTAGAATTAGCATACTTAAAAACTCGTCTCTTGAAAATAAAGTCTGAAATCAAGTGTGGCATTTGACTAAAGTAAATTCAATATCACTAATTTAGGAACAAAAATTGCATCCACAACACATTCGTTAGGCATTATTACCACGGTATGTCACAAAGAAAATAAATTAAATCTAACTTGAAAGAAGCACGTGAATGCCATACCACTTATCCCCTGATTAGCATCACGTAATTTCAAAGCACTTGAAAAATATTTCTGTACCTGTGCGTGCACCATGCTGAAGACACTTGTTCATTTGTTACATTAGAATTCATAGATCAAAGGCTCGGAATAAGTACCAGCCATGTCACACTTTGATGGCGACAGCATTCAGCCACACTAAAGCACAACAGTAGCTTGATTCGCTGACTACTACACATCTACGGTTTTCGGCGTTTCAGTAACGACTTCAGGCTGAGATACTATCGGAGCAGCTGCTTCAGCTTCCTGGTTCCTGTCCGGAGTGGCCCATGTTTGCAACTCTGTATCCTGCAGCTTTTTCGCGGCTAGTTCCTCTTCTTTCGCCCGGTAATATTCATCAATTTCATACTGATATTTCGGTGTGGTAATACCCAAGTGGTAAGCAAGGCCCTCCCCTAATCGATCCATGGCATGCAATGTCTTAGAACCGCTTGGCGACGGTAAAGTGCTTGATCCAAGCAGGCCATGTTAGAGTTTTCTAAAACAAATAACAGGGCTATTAGTACTAAACCCAAATGCAGGTTGATAACCTTTCAAGATACATTCTTGCATGCTTCACGCTCTGGCATGGCTAAATTGTCACCTGTCTCTTATCATCAGAACGGCAATAGAGGCTTAACAGCTGGAATGCACAAGTGAATACAAAACATCTCCTCAAAATAAAACTTACAGGATCTGTCGGTGGTTCTGCTTCCAGGCCACTGTCTTTGGCTTTCCTAAAAGGTTGTTCAACTCCATCTATAGCTGCAGCTGCGTCTTCGTCCGTTTCATCTGAGTCGTATTCCTCAATCGTTCCGTCGCTAAAGTACAAGACACGTTTTGGCTGCTTCTTTTTCCTCACAACTCCGGCAAGTGAGGCATCACTCAACGTAACCTCGGGCCCTCTCTCTGTGCCAATCTAGAAAATGTGACACAGCTTATTAGTGGCGTTGACGCTACACCCAGTGGTGCTACCACTAATACAATTTAAGTCAAGAAGTATCTACTAATGCAATGTTATTACGGATTAAAGACGTACTTACCTCCACACTGTCCAACGCTGACATAGTCAGTTTCTTCACCTTCTTTTTGAAAAACGAACTTAAGTGTGTAAACGAATTCACGAATTTGTATCGCATCCAGTAACTAACCAGTAATACTCCTCCTGGCTGTCAAGTTCGCTCCCAAACTTTGTTATTAACGTCTTCCGATCACGACCTCGTCCGGCTTGTACTGATTGGGTTAAACACAGGCGATTCACTTATCTCAATATTGACTTCTGGAAAATTAAAGACAAATCATTCTCAGTTATCAGCCATTGAAGCACAGAATGTTTTCAGACATGACCACCACACGCCTACGAATTTTTCCCTCGTTCCAGAGCCTTAAGGAGATAGTCTGTTAGATTCAATATCAACCAGCTATAAAGCATTTCCGCTCTCCTATCCGCTTCAAGGTACTGGTGCGCTTTATAGCGATGAGTAATCTTCCTACGAACGATGATCTCCTCTTTCAACTAACGCCACATGGTAACGAACAGCAGGCTGGCTAATACACTAAAGCTGTGTAGTTTCACATCGCCCACATTCATCAGCTTGAAATAGGTGATGTCCGCATAAACTTTTAACAACTGATTTCTACGTTCTTCCTACGTTTTCGTCCTTCCACGTCTGGCCTTGTTAACGACGATCGAAAGCAAAACAACTTCAAGGCATTTTCACACACATGCTTTATAGTAATCCCTAACAAAAACAACAGCCAGATGATGCACATACTGCGCAATAAGTAGCCCTAATAATTTAACTTGAGCAAGTCACTACCAAGCCTAATGCTAGTTAAATGCAAAAGCAACGCATACCCAAAAGATCCACAAAAGTCCAAGTACAAGAACGAACTGGAATCACCTTTCTTGAACACCGTCCAAAAAGCGTTCCATCAAATGACATTTACATAAAGCATCACTCCAGCACTTGCCAAATGTCAAATCTAGTTACTGCAGTCAAGTCGATAGAAAAACAGGGAAAAGGAGCATTAACCCTAACCCTACCTAGACGATCTACCTAAACGCTAGTGCTGAATTATTCAAACAGGATATCACATGCGTCAAAAGCCATCACCTCCTGACCTCCTCCTTCTATTATAATCAACAGTACATGCGTCAGCAGCATATACCCAGTTTAGCAGGTCATTTCGGATCTAATGGCACCATCCGAATTAACAACAACGGAATCACAAAAATTTTTAATTCAAGAACCTGTCAATGCCAAAATGACATGGTGACACACTATGAGTTTGAGCTCATCAGTCGATTTAGACTGCCACTATTAGGTTCTAGTTTTAGGTACCCCATATCGCATAAATGATAGAAAATCCATTTGCTATTAGAGTTTCTGACCTTATTTGCCAGCTAACCATTAGAAAACTAACGTCACAACCTGAGACAATACTACCTTTTGACGGATGTTGTGCAATATTACCTTTTGACGAGTATTCCGCAACTGACACCAAAAAGAACTTACCAAATTGACCGTTAAAGATTTTATTGAAAAATCCGAATCTCAATTCCGAATCCCGTAATTACACTCAGAACACAACAATTGAATCGCAATTGTCACTTGAACAACGTAATAATTCACAAAACCCCAAAAAATTTAACAGCACAATTTTTTTAATATTAGGGCTTTTGACTGGCAGTTTGACACACTTTCTGAATTTATGGAACTGTTGTGGCACGAACACATGCTCTCCCTTGAATGAGCACAGAGCCTTGACAAAACCATGTGTTCCCACAGTACAGTCAGGAAACGTCAACTCCCGTTGACTCTGTTAGCAAAACCCAGCTTACGTGCAACTCTGAGCGTAAGCCATTTACGCGTGCCATGCATATATGCTCTCGAACCTAGGGTGTTTCTAAACGACAGGGACGTTTCAATTGGGCAAGTTCCAGTCTCACCAAGAGAAAACTGGAAGATATTTGCGAAAAATTGCATTGCGTTATCAGAATTGCAGGGAATACCCTTAAGGAAAACCACCGAAAATGTGGTTCAAAAGCGTCTTAAATGCAGTCTCATTTCTTTATGCGGAAACAAGTATAATGAATCAGCAGGTTCAGAATTCGCGAATTCAGGACATTTCCTACGAATTCAATGGCTAAAGAAGAAGAAAACGTTTCATCTTTTTCATAGCCTCCCTTTTTCACTTATCTCTGTTATGTTCAGGGATACGGTCTGTGTAAACGTGCCTTGACAACGTATAATGAATGTTATTAGGTCGCCACGCAATTATCATGCGTTGCCATGGTATTATTTGCCGCCCCCTCCTTTTGAAACTTTAGAGGAGGTAAATGTGGCATTAGCCTCAAATTCTACCTTTTCCTTTGCAATTTACTCTTCCCACCCACGCCCTACTAGACATCTTTATCTTTGTGAACTCCTAAGCACCCTGATTACACAAGGTGAACTTCCGCTCGTGCTAGCAACAAGAATCTCAGCCCTAACGAATATTTGCCAAAGGAATAGTTTCTTTGAATTTTTTTACGTTTGCCGATT
>VRMD01003292.1:0-11215 GCA_009872375.1 Sminthurides bifidus | reverse complement strand
TTCAATCTGCTTCCTGCTTTCAGTGAATTCATGCTGCGTGGGCAATATTTTTCTTGGCAGTTTTCATAAAAGCTGGTTTTCGATCGAAATATCGCCAAGCTTCCTGTCTTGTACGCCCTTGTCCATTCTCAGAAACTAATTCACTGAACAGAGTCTTTGATCATGCTAATTTTGTCCTTTAAATGTGTTAGCTGTACCTGAAGGAACGCTTTTCGAGCTAGAATTTCCGAAGACATTTTCAAGGACTTCAGTTAATTTGAATCGGGTTTCCATTCTGAGTACAAAATTAGAATTTAATTTTCCTCACATTGTATCCAGTAAGCTTGCTCCAGGATTCCCCTAACTCCATAACCTTACTCCAGGATTGCAATACAACGTTACGGTAAGAAACCAAGGTATTTGCATCAATAAAAACTTTCGTATCAAGGCCATTTGCCAAACCGTACCTAGTTTAAAACACGATCAGAGAATTTATGGACCTTGTTATTTTCCTAGTTTAGTTGCTTTTTCAATCATCCTTGACACAGGCCATGAGATACGTTACCTTCCACGCAAATTCAGACTGTCCACCTACGGACTAATTTCCTCTCGGATTGAATATTGTGGCAACTTTTAGATTGGAAACTGTTAATTTCCTGGCACTCTTTCGTTCCACGCATTTGGCAATTTCCGCTAATCACGGCCTGTAGTATTTTACTTGTTGCCAAACTGGGTACCAGGTTTCCGTAGTGTATACTCGCACGAACAAAATTGCCAAGCTATGGCGAACCCTTCTGAAGCCATTCTTGTCCATAGAGTACTACATGCATGTCCGTGACCCTTGCCTCATCAGCCTCTCTTTCTCTCTGTTCAAGTCCATAATTCACTCCTCACTATTGCGGTAAAAACGCAATCTGTTTTGTTTCTCTCGTCGTTTCTGGCTACAGACCATGATGACGAAAGTTTCCAATTAATACGGCTTCTGTGAACTCCCTCACTCCCTCTCACTCCCTCCAGTTTCATAGTTCTGGCAAACTGAAATCGAATCCAGGATCAAAAGTATACCCGAGCTCCTCCCGATCTAGGCCACTCCGACGTAATAACGTAACGTCAGCTGAAATCGATAAGCCAGGGTAGCATTTTCATAGCACGGATTTGCATTACTGCCAGTCAAAGTACAGTAATTGCTTCCGCTCTCTCAGAACAGTCTACACTTACAGGACATTGTGTGCCCAGGACCTGAGATCCGTCCGATTCTGCCAGTCATCCTCCCAGTTATGTCATTCACTCCGGCGATAATTTCAATCACAGATAATCATACTTGATCCAAGAAAAAGTTTGCACAGTCTTCATAGATTGCTCAAGATTTGGTTCACGGCACTTGTCCTTTCAGTCTAAGCCTACTGCTCAAGTTCTCAGCTTTAGCGAAGAAGCACCCGATTCTCAGTATGCTTACACAAAAGAATTCCGCCCGTTCCCTGATATTCTTGCAACAGTTCCAGCAACTGGCATATTGCTCAAGATTTGGTTCACGGCACTTGTCCTTTCAGTCTAAGCCTACTGCTCAAGTTCTCAGCTTTAGCGAAGAAGCACCCGATTCTCAGTATGCTTACACAAAAGAATTGCGCCCGTTCCCTGATATTCTTGCAACAGTTCCAGCAACTGGCAAAGACGGAGAAAGTATATGCTACACCCTAGCAGTATGCTGGTGTATGAACATGAACAGGTTGGACCTGAGCCAAAACTTTCATTCGGAATTAGTTTCGCATTTCCTCAAAGTAATTTACTCTTTCCTCTTCCCCTGCCTCCTCCCCTCCTCCTCTTTTACCTAGTTTCAGCTCGTTTATTCAACTTTCCTCCTCCTCCTCCCTCTGATAACTTTCCTGTGAGTGAGTCCATTCCTACTAAAAGTCCAGTCTTTCAAATCACCTTTGGCTTTCGTCGGAATCCCATCAGCCTGATTACACACAAATCTGAAACCTCTCAACGCTGATCCACATGACCAAAGCCGATTTCCTAATCGATGCCGCCGCAATGTTAGCGCGGCGGAAGGGAAGGCGTTCATCCCAAATTCTTTTCACACGCACATCAGTCCAACCGGTATGATACCAGGTTTGGCGGCTTCGGCGTCTTCGACACCAGTGGATGGTAAAAGCCTCTTACAAGCATATGTTTTCAGTCTAGTCTGCTACCGCCGGTAGTTACGCAAATTTCCCCCCTTTTGACTCCGGAACATGCAGATAATCCTGTCCGTCACTCCGTCTAGTCAACATCGAGTTCAAACCTGCTACCTTCTACATTCCTGGTTTTTCGCCATGCAATAAAATATTAGACCACGTGGTGCAGATCAAAAGTAAGAGCTCCAGCTTTCGCAAAGGTTTTCACCTCGGTTTGAGTAAGAGATGGAAAGGGATTTTCGCTCCTGTCTTTACTCGGCACTCGGATTTTAGAATGCGTTCGTCAAGCCGAAAGTCTGCGCCAGCCGCCATATGCTTTTTAAGCTTTCACTGCTGCCTGTCGCAACCCGTGGATTTCCGAACACCTGGCTTTTGCTTTGTGCGATTCATGAGGCAGTTCATGAGATGTGAATCTCTGCAGCCGTACATGTTTTAAGCCTCAAAGTGTAAGTTCTCGCCTTCCTATGTGCATAAGCCTGATTCATCTCTTTCAGAGCGATAGGTGATAATTTCCCAACGCTTTGAGTGACTGAAATGCGTTTTAGCTTAGAGATTTCACCCTTTGAATTACAAGTTTTGCTTGTGTGTCATTACTCGCATGCATGTTTACATAAATGTTAATAGTAGTTCACTCGCCTAAACATAATGAGCTATTAAGCCGGAACATGGGGAAAATTGCAGGTGTACGGCTTTACTCCGTTTTGATTGCATGTATCTGTAATGAGGGAATCAACTCTTTCGGTTGAGTGCATTGACTTGATGTGAAATTTTTCCAACCTCTCATTACTTCCCCCCCCCCTATTCTAATTACTACCTGGTATTAGTCTTACGACACTGGCGACACCATCACAACATAGCATCAAGCCCATGCTCAACGGTAAGGTCAACCACATATTCAACTACCAGACTCTTGACACAGAAAATCAGTAAAGTATGCACCAGGTTACGTAAGACCAGCATAAGATGCAGTGTACGACTTGTGCCTTCATCTAAAGGACAAGGCACCCTTTGTGCAACGACGTTGTGGATTCATTTAAAAGCCAAGAACTAGTCTTCCATGTTTACCTTGCATTGTGAGGGAAATCTTTTTGGTGAAACCACACTCTTGGCATGATTCCTTTATATGATTTTGTTACTTATTGAGGTGAGCTATATGGCAATTCATTCTCTCGCTTCCTTCCTCCATGGCTCTTCACCTTTGATAATGGGACTATTTACCAAAGGGTCTTTCTGCATCTCTGCACGCATTGCTCCCTGACAAAGGAGCCAGTGAAGCGCGTCCACTTGAATCATCCACTGCCCATCAATATTACAACTTTCTCCAGGGTAAACTTTCCGCAATTCTTTCTCCCTCTTCAAAGTTTGCAGCATCGGTGTCATATTTTCTCCCCGCTTTCCATCCACAATTCATTCCTTCGTGCATGCCTCTCCCATGCTTTCCAACCTCATTCAAATTCAATTGCAGTTTCTCTCCGTCTTCTTATTCTTCTTCTGCAAGTACTTCTCCCCTCCTTATCGTACATGAATGACCATGATTGAGACGGTGAAAGTATATAAACATATATGCGTTTCCCGCTCATATGCTTTTCTCTGACTCTGGTCTCTAGTGCAAACTAGTATCTCACCAAGTCTATATCGGCTCTACATTAGCAAGTCACTTTCACTTTCACCCCACATTTACTCCGACAGACAGACATTTTACATTCCGCTACATGACATGATTCAAACAATGGCTGGAGATTTACTCAGCTATTCATTTCACTTGAGAGAAATCGTTCAGCAGACGATTTCTCTGTTTGAGCAGGTAGAAAACTTCTTTTCAAAACTCATCCATTACTCAAAAAGAGTGCTTGCCTGTGAACAAACTGATTTTTCTCCTCAGAGATGGTGTCTCGTCCACCACCCCGCCCTTTGTTTGTAACGGCGAATACAACACTTGAGCTTTTTCCTGCACTGCCTCCCTGCCTCCCTCCCTCTGCCTTTGGCTTCTGAGCCAGCCTCAACCACTAACTTCAAGTCCACAGAGACTGTAAAGAAATTTCACCTTTCATTGTCTCCAAGTAAACATTGTGAACGCTCCTTGATTTCACAATATGGCACGAGAAAGAAAAGAAAGTTTGAGCTCGTCACGCGTTTTCACCCTTTTCACCCGTCCCTTCCTCCTACTCCTACTCCTCAAAGAGGAGAGGGCCCAGCCCAGCCGTTATATTCTTTCCGTTTACATAACCGCAGGCCCCCTGTTGTTGTATAAGATACCCTCATATTTAGCGACAATTTAAGACTGTCCATTGTTTGGGTGCTATTCACGTGGTGAATGAATGTGCTCATCCATCACCTTTTTATGAATTCATGCCATATCCCTTCACCGGGCACACCTCCCCGCGGCACAAAAACAATCCAACGAATATCTAAGACAAATAGAGCTCGTGCTAATGACAAAGTTTCCGGTGAAAACACCTTTTCTCCCGTTCTCTTTCTCCAACTCTCTTTCAAAAGTCCAAAGAATTTTTGATGCTCCTCAACTCAGTCCATCTCGTTCTATTGGAAGCGAGAATCTTTGCTATAGGCCATGCCTGCAACTAATAGTCTTTGGCATTAAATTAGAACTGTAGAATGGTGACTGGTTGACTGCCATATGCACATCTATGACTCAAACTTTATTCAATTGGCTTCGCACACACGCATGCGATGGTCATTAAGCATTGAGTTCCAGGAATGTAGACAAGCAAGGGAATGAGATGCTCCTGCAGTCCTTCATCCACTATCAATTTAGAAAACCTTTCGCTTTTACCTTCTGTCGATGCTGTACTACCAGCTACTGGTGCGACTGCCTCTCCGATAATTTATGACTGCGTTTACAAAAATTCTTCTTCCCTCCATAATTTCCATACGCCACAAATCAATTCATGTCACAGAAAATTTCCCCCTTTTAGTAGTTCATCCTCCAGGTATTTTACACTATCACGCGATCCATTTGCTAAAACTTATCCTTCATAGGATGGCTCAGATCCACTGAGTGCACCCCAGTCTTTAGCCCGTGCATACATTAATTCAGGTCGTAGAGAAAGGAAGAGAGGGAGAGAGACACCTTTTCCCCGTCAAATCCTGACATTAACTAGTCTCTCCACCCCAATTTACCAAGCACCGTGTCTCCCTTCAGCTTTTTGATGAATGAGCCCCGTCTTTGATTTATTGACCCAGGATTGGTGGCAGTCACCTTTGTCTGCGTTAATTTTTTCAGATTCCACCAAAAGAGAGACGCTGTCTTTAGCACCCGCCCTGAATTCCACTGAATTCGTGGCCTGGGATGTTCACTTGGAAATGTCACTCCATACCTGAATTTCAGTCGACCTTGACCAAGGAACATGGTTTTGACCTCCCACCTTCCCCTCAGGTACACATGGAACCAAGCCATGACACTGACTTTTCATAATTCCCACCTTCAACGCTATCAGGCCTAGTCCACTAACAGTCGATTTGATGAAACCCCTATCATTTGACGGACACAAGGCCTACATCCATCCAGTGAGTTAGCGATCGGACTTGGAGTAAATACATACATTTGCAGGGGAAATCAAACGTTCCACACGGTTTCGTTAATGGTTTCCGTTTAATCTCAATTTCTGTACCGTCCATCAAATCGCAGAAACATGACAAGCTGTCAAATAAAGTGAGTAGATGTTTCACCGGGAAAAAAGCTTATGGCACACTCATATACTATATAAACGTTGTATTTTTTTCCACACACTCCTTCGGCAGGTTTTGTGCCGTATGTTCCCTGTACTACGTAGTGGGCACATTTGCTCAAATAGGAGATATCAATAAAATTCTGGTGAACCTTGGTGAACCTCAAACATGTGTTCGAAAGGTGTGTACTCTTGAACGCATTACATTCTCAATACCACATCAAGTTTTCTCTCTTTGCCAACCAGCAGTGCCTTTCCTACTGTACCTTACCTCTCCGACGTAAATGTGGACGATTTACCTTTCATCGCCATTGCAACTTGCCACTCACTGACCGCTGCAGAAACCATTACGCGGGAGAAATTATCACATGCCTCAATAATCATCAAAGGGAATGAGCAGCCGTCTTTCTTTAACTGTTTCTCTTATCTGGTCCCAGCCTTATCATATCACTTTGACTAATGGAGCTGGAAATTGATGGCTTTGCACCTTCCGTACCTAAGGACCTGGGAAAAGCCAGGGGCTAGCCGAGGACGACAACTTGCATTCAATTTAGTGCCGAGTGCCTCGTTAAAACAATTTCACCTTTCATGTTGCCTTCACTCTCCTAATTTTTCAATTTTCATCATCAATGCACTTTTACGAGCCAGTGAAAGCAGTTGCACTAGCAAAGTATTTCAATTCCAATTTCACCGCTTATGTACATTATACGCACTGAAACACTTGAGAGTGCAAGGCAGGATGTTAAACCCTCTCAGCTCAAGCGTGTCGGCTCTATCTCCATCCCGCGTCATTCCGCCTACCATCTCCTTTTCAATTCATTAGTCTAATTAATATTTCAAATCCCTTCTCAAGCTCACATTACAGGCATCATTTGTAATTTCAGGCGTCTGCTCTTCCCATTCCCTTTTCTCCTAGTACTCGCCGTAGCCTCTCTGTCTGCCATCGACCACAGAACGGTGTAGTCTCCCACCCACTCGCCTTTGTATTCTCACGATCCCTTCTTTCGCCATTCTGCAAGCCTTTGTTTCCAAAATCGCCAGAGATCTCCCGGCTTTACCGGCTACTTACGAGTGCAACTGTGTAGAGAAACCGACTGAGACTTTGTTGAAACTTCACCTGAGCCTCTAAAGGAATTTCGTTTGTTGTACTACAACCACGCTGACTGCCGAGTCTTTCCACTTGCCTTTTCCTATTTAGCTACATGAAGTAGGAGTTGGAGGCAGGGTATGAAGAAAGTAAACTTTTCACTTTTAATCATAAATTCAAAGCTCTCTCTTATCAGCACTTCCTCTCCCTGCAGGCTGTACTTTTGCATTTTCCTTACATCGTTTGCAAGTCATTACTCATCACGTAGTAGCTGTAGCATATTCTGATGGTAGTCTTTGCAGCAATTTATCTGCAGTCAACTATGGAACTGTGCGGCAGACACCAAGCACACTTGGCTGTATAGTTGTTAGATGCAGTCTATTTGTCTCTTAATTGGCTAAATTACAGCTATCATTATCATGAAGCCAATGCTCAAGTTCTTAACGCTACCCATTATCACCATCATCAGTTCCTTTTCTCCTCCTAATTAGATAATTTATAATTTAAAGTCCATGTAAATATAGTGCATTTATAACCAACATTAGCATGAAACTAAACTCGTACCGCCATGAACGAAACTCTCGTTCCTTCGCCGCCATTGATTATTGAGAAAAATTATTTTCTGTCGTAAAAGTCCAAGGTAAAATTGTGTCTTAAGTAATGTCATTTTCAAGAAAAATAACTCAGGTGGCAGATAACACCAAGGTAACAGGTAAAAGCACCATTTACTTTTCATGGTGTCACCTTGCGCGAAGTTACAATTTTGAAGATGCAGCAAACAGTATGGTCGCAGCTATTCAACACACCCTTTAAACATTTCGAAAGGGAAACGTTACTCTACTGACGGACCCAACCTCCTTGCTTTTCAACAGTACTCCTTACTGAACGACTTTCTCATAGGAAAAGCTCTCTTTTTAAACTTCTATGACATCCCGACTTTCTGTACACCTTCTGTGTGGCTTCTAAAGCTTGTAAATTTCTAGGAAAGCACCAACCGTGCCGTAACAGCCCCATAAAAGTTACAAAAGTCTCGCCAATCCTACGTCGTGTACAGGAGCTAAACGAGCATCGTAGCTTTTCATCGCCATTCCAGTCGCAGACGTTACTACTTGTGTCATGTTCCCGTACAGAATTTCGGCTCAACGCGACAAAGGCTGAACTGCTCGACTGAAACTCTTAACTGACTGAAGTTTGACAAACTTTGGTTTTTTCCACTTGAAATTGTCAGAAAAAATAGCAATTTCATCCAATTTCCACACAGTAGAAGATCACACAGGAGTAGCAACGGACCATGGCCCGGATAAGAGCATACCTCCACTCTCCTTTTAACTTTTCCCGATTACGACTTTAGCTTGACCAGTCTGGCGATAAACAAGATGACTCGGACAGCAACAAAAAGAGGAGGAGAGCAATGAAAAGGCTGTTCCTCGAACTGAAAGCAGTTCAAGAGAGCAAGTCTAGTAGAGAGGAATGTGTCAGGATATTCTGCCCTCTCTCTTCCTATAATAGAGAAAGCGGAGCACAGCGTAGAAGGTGGGTTGGAGGAAGCACGGTGGATCGGAGATGGAATGATGTTTGCCGTTTGTTGTTGAGAAAATAGCACTTGGTATTTTTGTCACGCGTGACAGTCTACATTTCCGGTGAAAATTACATCTTTCACACCTTGAACGTGGAAGCTGGAGAGGAGAAATTTTGACAGAAAACACATTCCACTTACCCCAAGAATGAGCGCCGGCAATCGTGCTCCATGCAAGGGCCCATAAACTGATGATAAGAGCCATCAATCCGGCCATAAGGTGAGGCAAGTCACCCAAAGGACGAGAGCGGGTCTGGTCTGCTTCAGCCCGTTCCGCGCCTTCTTCCTGTCACCACTTATTCAACTTTCTCCGTCGTACCAATCATGTTCCTCCTGTTCTATTACCCCACATTCTTATTGTCATCATCACTTAATGGTTCATTTTCACATTTCATTTCCACACTGATCCAGTCGCCCAGTCCAATCACTTTGAGAAAGGGAGCACACTGTATAAGCTGAGCTAAGCCGGCAAGGTTTATTTCTCTCTCTTGTCACACACAACAGTACTAGTCTGGGGTTCAGCTCGAGGCAGCCGAGTCTTGTATCATTTACCGCCGACAATCAATAAAATACATTGCTCTTTCCCTTTTGTTCTTCCAGTTCACTGGACGTAACGTGTTCCCAGTTTCCATCACGTTAATTCATTTTCAGTTCACTTCATTACTTCCTCTCTCAGCGGCTGCTGTAATTTCTGTCTCAGCCCAAACAATATGACCACCAGGTACAAATACCCGGCATCTGTCCTCTCCTGTCCCGGGCTCGCCCACTCTGTCTCTGGTTTTCGCCCTTGGATACCCGTTCGATTTCGTATTTCCAATATACAGTCTTACAATCTTTTGTCTCAGCACCACCACAAGCTGTAATCTGTTACGCTCCGTTATACCTCCGGATTTGGGATTCCATGTTATCCGATGACCTGGTACTTGGACGAGTAGATGCTTCCCAGTTTATTGAATCGAAATCTCAAGGACCTGAAATAGAAACAAAATCAATTTCAAACTAGTACGTGTTCAACAGCAATCTTAATCACAACTAACCTACAAAGTCTTCAATCCTACTGCTAAGCCAGTTGGTCGAGAATCAGACATCTTCAATGCAGTTTGGTTACCGTAATAGAACTTGTAGCATGACAAAAGACCAACTCACAGTGTGCTTCATGCTTGGGTTGGAACAAAAGTAAGATGTGCCTTGTCTTCTTCAAGAAAATGAGGTATTTCTTGTTTGTTACTCAACGTGTGTTTTTACATGCACGAGCCCAAATGTGTATTTATTTCCTCTTATTGCTTCCATCCCCAGAAAAAATGAATCTAATGAGTTTGTGCAACCTTTTGTGAAACACAATATTACTCAACATTCAACACAAATCTCAGAATGCAACATATCACTACCTTCTGTAGATGCCCGTACCTATACTTCCCATATTATCTCACAGGAGATTTAAGACAGGCACCTACCCCGTTAACTCTTGTAGACAAGTTTCAGCTATGTATCTCAAGTCTTTGCATTTGCTCTACATCCGCGTATACTCATGTAAGATGTGGAAACTGTGTCGAAGGATCCTTATTACGAGGAGGGACTTTTATTACTTGATTCGGTGTCTTGTAAACAATAATTTATTGCCTGCCCAAAGTATTTCTTCTATGTGTAACCACGGCCGGGGGTTGCGGAATCCAAACTTCCAAGTCCTTCAACTTTCCCTGTACTTGTTTCTCTGTCTATGCACGTATAAGCTTGCAGTTCAAATGCTACATGCGAAATATTATCGGGATCTTAAGAACTTTTTCCCAAATTCCACCATAACTTATTCACCTACAATGAAGGAGCTGGATTGCTCACTCCTTAAGCGTCCGAGTGGCGTCCCCCTCGCAACTTACGCTATTAACCTTTTTGAATGTGTTTACTTTCACCGGGCACTTTCGCCGAAGGCGGATGCCAAAGACACCAACGCGTGTGTACCTTTTCCTTGCGGCTATGCATGGCAATAATGTACTGAGAGCTGTTACTGTGTAAGCCCTCCTATCTCGTGTCATGTGACTCTTGCGGCTTTACCTAATGTATATATTTGTTAGCAATTTTCCTCCACGTTTTCCCCCTGCCCACACACACACATATGGGCTTTTGTACATGTATATTTTATCCTTTGGTAACTTTTTCTTTGAATTCACTTTCACACCACCGCCGTTTCATTCACTGGACGTATAAAAACTTGTAAAAACTTGGTTTTTTTCACTCAAACTCCTTCGTACGTAGTCACAAGTCTTTTATCCAGCTCGCCAGCTCCCAACATTGCGTAAAGTCATGCCGAAGCTCAAAGGAAAAAGAGTTTACAAAGTCCCCACAGCACGTCATACAGTCCTCCTGCGTGCAGTTTTATGCTTTTCGTTTTGTTTATCAAGAGTATCCAACATGTTAGAGATTTTTACTACCATGAGGAATTTTGAGAAAATTCTCCTTCGTTTAAAGAGAAAAGTAAGGTCCGAGAGCTTAGCGCCCCCATTGCGGTTGTATAATACTTATTGAGGAAAAATGTAAGATGTAAAATGTAAAAAACTGTCCTTAACACTTTATGCAATGATTTATACTGTTTCTTGGTCCCCTGTGAGTCTGTGGTTTAGGCCTAGGAGAATTGCCACTACCATGTAGCAACCTCAATTGTAGCTTTTCCAGCCTTATGAGCTGTTTTAGAGAAGGAGAGGCAATGCTTTGTCCT
>VRMD01003291.1:0-11216 GCA_009872375.1 Sminthurides bifidus | reverse complement strand
CAGCCTGATTGTAAAGCAGGAACCACCCGGCCCGGGTGGCTCCTGCCTTACAATCTCCTGCTCCAGTACCCGATTGCCAGCTCTTGTTTCAGGCTTAAAATACATGTTAAAGCTAACGTTTTACAGAGAAGGGCACAAAGTTCAACTATTGGACTTAGTACCTAAGTTCCTGAACTTACTAAGTAGAAGTTACATATATGCATTGACCCAAGTAATCCCTTCACAAACGTTATGAACTGATTAAGTACTATGTATAGATCATATTTAACTCGGGACAGTCAAACTTTGTCCCTTTTTTTGAATTATACGGTATACTGCAGGTATCTAATTGTGTCCGTCGAGATCCCTTCAAACGCAAAATATTCTAAAATGCTAAAAGGATTTTTCCTATGAGGCTGTGTTGCAAAAGTCTCGCTTCTAAATTACGTTTTTCCGTCGTCATATCCCCGAAAACGTTTTTTTTGCCGTAATTGTATGTTTTGAAAACGTTTGTGTGTGATATTACGAGTTTTTTTAGCAGCTTTCGGTTCTTGGAATCTGACTGACGAGGAGGATATAGACATGAACAATGGCTTTTGTTTTGTTCAGCCCTTCATTGACGGGGGGGCTGCTTCCTCCCTGCTACGCCAGTAGAACCAATCTTGCAAGGGAAAATTTAAGGTACTCAAGAATTAACTCATAGCTAACAAGACAACTGTTACTTTGCTTCTTGATTACAGTACGAGCCCTTCTCATAAGTCGCTTTCATGATTGCGATTATCAGCTGTTTAAATTAAATAAAGCATTTTTCAACTTTGGCATCTTTAAGAAAATGCTTACAGGTTAAAAAATTAAGGGGCTGTGCTTTTGGACTTGTCTGATTTGAGTTTGCATTTGAACAATTTTAGGTAACTCGCACTTAGCATTACCTTGTATTTTGCGCGCAATATTTTCTAAAAGGAACAAAATAAATATGATTTCATTTCATCATTCTGGTGATCCGGTCAACCTTTTACTAGTTCGTGTGTTAAGTCAAACCAAACTGGTACCATGAAGATGAAAATGAGACTAGGTTTTGCGCTGGAAAGTAATTCTTTTCTTCTTTCTGTAATTGATGTGAAATCTCGTAGACGAACTGAGCTTCCAAGCAAGACAGAAAAAAACCTATACTGCATTAAGGATCCAGGTTGATAGCTTTAAGTGTTTTTAGACAAAAACATCTCCGCCACCATGAACCACAAATTTCCACCTCCATTAACTTCAATAGTTTCCACATCAAATTAAACAGGGCGATCGCAATTTTCTATCGCTGAATTTGGTCCTCTCAGATGGACCTATCCACGGGCTTGCGAGCTTACTATTACAGTATTACAAAGACAGTCAATTCTAGATTCATTTCACAATTGGAGAAAAATGTCCACAAAATCTTGTCATTTGTCTCATGACAATCTCAATCATCTCTTTAAGCGTCAAAATCAACGTTTGCAATAGGCACTCTTTCTCCGTCTCCACAGTAATGGCCTCAATGCACACGACTATGAATCTATTTGCAACGCCAAGCATAAAACTTAGTACGGTGGCATATTGCATGTCTTTGAAGACGCTGCTGAAGGTGTTCTAGAAATTTATTAGTATGGAACATTGTGTATTTCAATAATGCCCAAAAATGCTTGAGAACCTCCGCACTCGTTGCACAAGTACCGCAGCGCGTAAAAGTTATATGTGATTGATCCTCAAAAGTTTTCCTGCTGAGATGAAGGTTTCCCGCTCAAATAATTGTGACGCGCTGCAGCAAAATAATTAATTGATTTTTGGCTGAAATATATACCTGAAAATGAGAACCACACTTTAATCGTTTAATCATATACACAGGACTTACTCTGTTTCTTTAGTTTTGCTCCAATTCTTTGAAGTACAGAAAGTCATATTTGCGAACAATGGTCTTGTGATATTTCGCATGATCACTTCTGCCAGTTTCTTAATTATATTTTTTTGCATTTCTTTGTGCAAGACGGTGCCTGTGTCGGATCAAAAAGAGGAAAATCACCTCTGAACTTAAAAAGTAACAAGTTCTGTTAATCAACCTAACGAGTTTATTGTGCTGTAATTAATCTAGGCATGCCTAGCCGTAGCCGCTGACAGGGAACGGCATTTATTCCGGTATTTTGAACCATATTATTTAATCGAGTAATATGAAAAATGGTCAAATAAATCACGACGGATAGCTTACAAGCTTAGACTTTATTGTCATGTATATATTTATTTATCATATTTCTGATTACCTTTTCCCCTATTCGTATATTTTGTTTTTCAGAGCTGTGCAGGAAGCCATTGACTAGACGAGCAGACACTCACAATGACTGACGTTCGGCACGAGACTGTGCCTAGAAAGAGTGAAAAAATATTTAGTACAAATGAGAAAACTCATCGTATCAAAACCGATGATCGAATTGTAGAAGTAACTGTGAAGGTCAAAGGACGGAGGGACAAATGCAAACCGCTTCTGAATCCACCAGATTCCCTAGTTTATAGAGCAGGTACCAATTTTATCATTGAGGACTACTATCCATATTTGGATTTAAGCACAGAGGGAACCCAAAAAATCTTCTCAAGTTTACGGTATCAACATTTATTTTTGTAACAGGTTCATGGGGGGATCTGCTAATGAAGAAAAAATTGGAATCAGACTCAGTCACTGAATTTGATGGACTCTGTGAAGGTCAAAGGACGGAGGGACAAATGCAAACCGCTTCTGAATCCACCAGATTCCCTAGTTTATAGAGCAGGTACCAATTTTATCATTGAGGACTTCTATCCACATTTGGATTTAAGCACAGAGGGAATCCAAAAAAATCTTCTCAACTTTACGGTATCAACATTTATTTTTGTAACAGGTTCATGGGGGGATCTGCTAATGAAGAAAAAATTGGAATCAGACTCAGTCACTGAATTTGATGGACGAAAAACATTTGAAGCTCCCAAGCTAGAATCGCGTAAAAGCAAGAAGAAAGACAGTGAAGTTGTAAAGTATCATTACAGTGAACTTGACAAGTCAGAAAGGTCGCCTCGGAGTAAAAGCAAATACACCACTGTAAACAGAAAACTAGACAAGGACGACCCAAATAATGGAATTGAAACTGCATTTGAAGAGCAGTTTTCAAAGGATGCAGATTATGTGCGTGCTGACAAATACGCTAACATTGATGCATGTGTTCACGGTCGATGTTGCGCGGCTTGTACGTGCCACAGAATCAACATGAAGGATCAAGAGAGTCAAACTGTGATTCCTCCAGCGTATAATCATCAGTCTCCACCAACGAAAGACATACAAAAGCATAGTGCTACACCAAAATTGAATAATGTTCAGGCATCACGGTCTGCACCGGTACAAACGAAGTGCAACACGGAAGTGGACGGCCCAAACCATAGCTTCCGAGAGCCTGCCACACCAGCAACGAACCGGCGCCATGCTCGCACCAGTGATGTTTTTAATCAAGCACAGTTCGATGCAGACGTGAAGAAGCTGAGTGAGTTGCAAAAAGAGAATGAAAAACTGCGGAAGGACGCTGAATCGCTCACTAAAGAGGTCAGCAAAGCTAAAACTGAGCGGACTGAATATATCACCACGATTAAAGAACTGTACGAGCTAGCTGATAGTTTTACGGCATGAAAATGTGGTTTTATTGGGTAACCACGAAGAGCATCAAAGATTGCAACACAAATTACAAGAAGCGGTAGGGGAGAATCAGATTTTAAAGCAGCATCTCCACGAACTGACTTCAAAATCGTCGGTTCGGCCTGAGTCAAGCAAGGGGGATACAAGCCAAGAAGTCGGAATAAATCAGTTTTTAAAATTACATGAAGTCATTAAGTAAGATACCGTTTGATTTCCTGTACCTTGCACTTCATCATGTAGAGATTTTATATGTGCGTAATATTTTTACAACGTTAACGAGACCTTGCTTAATCTTTGTTTCAGAGACGCTAAGTCGATCTTAGCTGGTGAAATTCACGGATTCACCTCCACGAACTGACTTCAAAATCGTCGGTTCGGCCTGAGTCAAGCAAGGGGGATACAAGCCAAGAAGTCGGAATAAATCAGTTTTTGAAATTACATGAAGTCATTAAGTAAGATGCCGTTTGATTTCCTGTACCTTGCACTTCATCATGTAGCTTGAGATTTTATATGTGCGTAATATTTTTACAACGTTAACGAGACCTTGCTTAATCTTTGTTTCAGAGACGCTAAGTCGATCTTAGCTGGTGAAATTCACGGATTTCAAAAAGTACCATTGACTCAAGCTGACGTTAGTAAAAGACTGGAACTTATGGAAATTTTAGGGAAATCTGATCTTCAGTTATCAGTGTTAAATGACTCGAACTTCAGATGTGACGATGAAGTTCAACAAATTTTTAACGTCAGTAGAGAGCATCCTGATCGGTCCGACGTTAGAAGCTCGACTCAATATTTAGACGTGGAAGACGGAGAATCTTTTGAACAGCTAAGGTAAGATGATCTATCAGAAAACTTGAGTAAAATATTAGGAAACATTCCTAAATTATTACAGCAGTGTTTAAGACATATTTGTTTTTCAGGAGGTATCTTCCATCTCCCATACTTAATGAAGATTGAGTTTATCCTTCGAATGTCGTCATAAGCCAGAAAGCGTTAACGTATTCGCCTTCCAGCTATGGTCTAGGTCTTAAGTGCAAAACCAGCATTGTAAGCTATGTAGTTTGAATAGGAATTCATAAAGGCATTGGGATTACGGTTCAGTCCAGACAGTAATACAAAAATATTGTCTGAAATTTGCTATAATGAATGGTTCAAATGCTAAAAAGTATCTCAAGCTCCTAAAAAGAGGCAAGTATCCTAAGATTATGTCTGTCAGCGATTTGCCAGTTTCATATATTATAGAGTTAATAAATTATTAGAAGCCGTTTACATTTCTGCACGCTGAAATTTTCAAAAGCTTGAGATTTAAAGTGGTAATGTAACGATATCCTTATAAATAGATCTATTGTGCAGTTCAAACTACGATGCGCATAGCGATAATGGAAGCAACATATGGTTGAAAGCAAGAAATAAACAAACTATTTCAACTGACCTTGGGTACCTGTTCTCATCAGCTTTTCTATTAGCCGAAATGAAGGCTATGAACAATCACTTGATAGCTAGCACTGACTCAACTCCCATTACGGACAGTGCATAGAAACTACATCAAGTTTGTATTATTGCTTCTCTGCTTTCAATAGGCCTATTTGTCTATTATGATCTAATTTAAGGATTCTCATCTCGGCCTAAATCTAGTCAAGTTAAATATAGATCAAGGCAAGGTCTCGTTCACAGTGATCTCTTCCGTTTGTCAAACTTTCACTTTCAGCTTGCTCTTTTATTTTCTGAAAGTCCGCTGCCAGAATCAGCCGTCAGCTAGAGTTCCTGGAGGAAAGACGTTGGCTGCAGCTCTTGTGAATTTTATTGGATTGACTTAAGAAATCTTAACCCTAAGAACAACTCGAAGCCAAACATGAAAACCCTTACATTGTTCACGTGTGTGCTTGGCTTTGTTTGCCTCCTAACACGATTGGCAGAAGGGCAAGTTCATTCAACAGCACTTGACAAGTAAGTAAATCTGTGAATCTCATATCTAAAACGTTTTGGGTAAATGACGCACGGATAAAGTTAATGTTTTCGGCTGCGCCTGGATTCGAGAATCGAGGATATTGCACTATTTTTTTAGTCTCTTACGTTTTTCCGCGTTTATTCTTGTAGAGTGAATGTGGACGCCTACTTGAGAAACCCAAAGCTCATACAGTATCACATAAACTGCCTTGTTTACAACGGACCATGCGATAAAGTTGGTCAAGAAATAAAACGTAAGTTAGAACTGCTTTCTACGTCAAGAAACAGTTTTTATGCTAGTGGTGGTTTAGTAAGAGATTCTCAACTGTTTCAGGGTGAACGGGTTCACCATTTCAATGTTGGATTAAATTTTTTAAAGTTCCACAATTCTTTCCACAGGTTTGCTCCCTCTCGTTGGCCGTCAATGCAGAGGATGCTCGGAAGAACAAAGGCGTAAATTGGGGAGAATATTAGCACACTTACAGCAAAACTACCCGCAGGTAACCTACATATCCTCCTGAACGAAATCTTCTCTCGAATTTACTAGTTGGTGAATGCTCACTTTGATCAACTGTTCCTTCAACGTTGCAGGCTTGGCAAGATATGATGAGAAAGCTGAGAGAATTTTGAGACACTGGCTTGCAAGTGCCCTCCAGCGCTGCAATGACCTCGTATTTCCATGGCATGCTGCCATGGAACGAACGAAGCCTGACTGTAAATTCCTCGAACACAGTTTTGTTTTAGATTAGAAATAGCATGTCAAATGTTAGAATATGTTCAGAAAAGTTCTTACCAGCTCTACCGTGTCCTGTGTGGCAGCATTTTTTATTAAAATTCAAGTTCCTGATCCGTTAATGGGCTCAAATTCCAAACACAAAGCGGTACTGACAAACAATCACCTAGATCTAATTCGTGGGCTATAATAACTCGAAAACCAAAGCTTGCATTTTCTGCAATCGGCCCTGTCACATTCTCTATGTTTATGATAGTTTCGTTTCTTACTGATATGCTGCACTTAATTCGGTAGATCACATTAATCACTCACACCAGTCATCTAAAAAACCTCGAATCTAACACCTGGCTTTAGCCAGTTTCAAAATGGTACTTCGTATTAAGGCCCCTCAAAAAACAGAAACGTGTGTTAGTAAAAGTTAGGTTTGGAAAGTAGGAAACATGTCTGTTGGATTTGTCCATTGTATTGTGTTTTATTTTATCTGTTTTGGGTTTTCTATATCACAGATGCATCAGCTATTCAAATTGCATTCGCATAAATTAATTTTAATTCCAGTTCCGTCTCAAGTGAATGCGGCTTGTTTTCGTAAATGTCTTCAGAGGATATATTAGACGGCGTAAACTCGGATCCAGTCCACCGCCATTGCGTGTTGCTCTCCCTGCCATGTTGGTCTCCAAGAATCAACGGCATTCATGAAGTCAAGGAATGGCTACGACACAAACAAAGTGAAAAATACAAATACTCGTAATTCAGTTTTCCTTATCAGAAAAGAGCATCATTGGAGTTGTGGAAGGTTACGACGATTTTACCAATAATTGCGTGATGCAAACATGACGAGCTTGAAACTTACCGTGTTTCCACCCCATGGAGGAGGGGGGTTAGAATCTCCGGGGAAGAAACCACCTCCGACGGCGACGTTCAAAATGAAGTGGAACTGTAATGCATATTAAATTATTAAAGCAAATTCATTCATGCATTCCTTGCGATCTTGCCATTTAATGTGAAATCTGACAGGCGTTTAGCGTAAGCATTACGTTTTGGTCAAATGGCGCCATTCTAAAGTTCTCTGCATTAGCCCAAGGGTTAGGAATGTCACCGGGGAATTGACCCAACTCAAAGAAGCCACCGTTTGGTGGGTTAACTGTCTTGATTTCAACTCCATCCACGCTGAATTTGATGTAACCTACGGAGAATCGCAGTTGCATATCATTATTTTGCTTTGCCGTGCCTTTGAAGTGAGACGCCTTGACCTAACATGCCTCAAGTCAGACATAAACAAGACTTACTAGGAGTCCATTCGACTTCGTACAGGTGAAAGTCGGAGTCGTAACCAGGATTGCTATTTCTTTCTCCGTGAGCAGCCCACCACCCGTTGTGGGGCCAATACGGTCCTGAAGAGGAAGAACATAATTGACAATTTTGAGAAAATGATCGCTGAAGAAATTGGAACTGAGTGAAAATTAAAGTTTGAGTGAGGTGCTATTCTTGAGGCCGACAACCTACCATAGTGCAAGGTGGATCCAACTTGTTGGGTGCCGATGTGAACTCCACCTCTCATTGTACAAGTTGCGGTTACCTCTGGATTCGACAAGATCAATCTCACCAGATGCGGGCCAACCTCCATACACCCAGCTCTCAGGCAACATCCAAATAGCTGTGGCAAACAAGTTCGAGTACATGAGTTCACAATAAAGTATAGGTAAATACTTAGATGAATTCAGTAATTTAGATGCTTTCATGAACACATTCCCGACCAAAAATTTGACACATTACCCCATGAACAAACAATGTCATGGAAAATTGTTCCCCAAAGTGATTACTCACCTGGCCATGTCCAGTCACCACCAGGCATGCGAGCCCTGGCTTGTACTTTTCCGTATCGGAAGGAGAAAGATCCTTGAGTACGAAGACGAGCAGAGTATGCAGGTGGCAAGATGTAAGGGTATCCAGCTTGTCGTTCGCAAGCTGAGGAACCTGGGGAGTCGGTGCAACTATAAGGGTTGAAAAATCCAAGTTGCACTATTAAATTCAGCGATCCCAAAAATATGAAAGTAAATTTTCCCCTGCTGAATCACGATCAAATGATAGGGATTCATACCCACCCTTCAAGCTTAAGGTATCCGTTGTACAGGTACTCGTAGTTTCCTCCAAATTTGTCCAAGGTCAGAGAAGGCTTGATGTAAAGAATTCCGTCCCTGACGTATGCATTCTCTGGATCGCGGTCATAAACTTGGAATTCATTGTTCTGTTTAGTGAAAGACACACATCATTTAGGTTCAGAGGGTGAATCAATAGAAAGTGTTAAGCGATTCATAATGCATATAATTTGCTTCTTATATTCTTCTATGCTGAGGCGCTGAAAGTGTCCACATTGATTGTCATCACAGTCATTGAAGATTGACTACCAGAATTTATGGAGCATTAGAATTCAACTCACCCCACCGCCATTCATGTTGACCTCATGATGCCAGAGGTCCAAGTTGAGAGTATCGAACTCCTCCTGAAAAATCAGGTCACCGGGTGCGTACACTCCTCCATTGCTGGTTCGGCTCACGGATATGTCTAGGATACAAAGTCGCGGTTCAGTATCACAAATAATGCGGCAAATTCTCTGGATCTAAACCTTTGTTTTATTCGAGTTTGGTAACTTACTTGATCCGTGAGCTTGAGCTACAGCAGCTACTAAAACGATTGCTAGAAAGGCTTTCATTGTGCAGGCCTTATGACACAATACTGATCTAGTTACCTGGAATGAAGTGGCATTTATGGCCAGATCTCACGAGATATTCCTCGCTTATCTCACGCCTGTCTCGAAAATTTGGCAGGAGGTAATTGATCACCTTCTGGAATAGAAGAGCAATACAGATCTATTTATCAGATTATTGGACAACAATTGAACAGATGCCAGTGTTTGCACACTCTAGTTGTTGTTGCTTTTCCTGGTGATGAACACAATTGTGATAAGTCAACAAGTCTTAGTAAGGAAATAATTGTGATTCTGATTGCCTGTGGGAAGTTTAGTCGGAGGTAATACGCAATTTGACTCACATTTAAATATGAAAAGAGTATTTTCTCGATCGTTTTGCGAGCTACAACGTAGGACTTGCTTTCAGACAAGCGTTGCGGTGCGACATGGGTGCGTAAAATTCTGTAATAGATGTGAGGAAAGGATGGAGACATTCGATGTTTCAGATGTCGATGCTTGCTTATGTTTGAACTTAAAAGGCTTGGTAGACGTAAAGAACATATGTTACAAACCTTGTTAAACTAACCTTGACTAGCCAGTTTCTTCAAAGTTTGCCAACACCAAAATGCGTTTTGTAGACTAATCTTCGTAGACTTCTGACCATGTTCCCCGCAGGTAACAGGAAAGGATTGGCGATTTGCAGAATCGAATGATACAGCATCTGGAGAATTTCACGACTTACTACGGAAATCCATTTACACTCTAATATACACTCTTTATAATATAATGTCTCGACATTTTGAAAACACGACCTCGTGATAATTTATCGTCAAACATGTGCGGGATAGTGGCATTTTTAGTGAAGGATGAAATGTCATTTTGATTCATAACTGACAGGCCAAAATTTATGCAGTTCAGGTTCAGGTAAACGTTATCCAATCAAGGTAACAGCTAATGGCTCTCAAAGCCAGTTAAAGACCTTGACCCCCCCGTTCCATTAGACAGGCTCCATGAATTCCCTTGTGGCAAAAAATCATTTGCTTGGTTGAACTTCTTACGAGAGTAGAGACTAATTTGCAGCGATTATAGTGATGGAAATACACTCTGAATTGATGATGCTAGTGCTCAACTCAACAGCTTTACCTGAACCAAAACTTCGGATTACATTTTCATCTACTAGAAGAGAAATTGCTGTAAAACCGGATACAACCTGTTCTTCTAATGCACGGGTAGTAGGTACTTGAGCGTTTGAGTTAATCGAACAATCGTGATGTGATAACCCACGACGACATGCATGAAAGTCCCTTCTTCAAAGTGTCAAATCAATGAGCACGAGCTCCACCAAACAATCAATCTTCATCATGCACGTGTTTTCATCTTGTATTGTCATCTAACTCGACTTTGTGGTACTTTTAGTCGGACTTGTTAGAAGTTTGCTGGGGCATACGGCCTCGAAAGGCAATTTAATGTAGAGACAAGCCTTCAACTTCTGGTAGTACTTTGAACTAGTTCTTCATGTCATTTTTTCATTCAATGTTTTAGACTTTTTACTAATTTAATGGGTAATACAATAAATACATAGATGCTGGGGAATGGGAATTCATCATTGCCAGTATCATGGCGTATTGAACTTGGCCATGCTTGAGCCCTGCAACGTTGGTGAAAGTGCATGCGTGTGTGAACGGCCTCAGCTTTATTACGCAACTGCAGCCTTTGCTATCACATCAATTGATATCCCATCGCAATCAATCACAAGCGTTGCTTTCCTCACACTTTAGGTTCTACTACTGCCGTAACTTCTAAGTGATTCAGCAGGAGTTAAACTTCTAAACAAGATCGCCCGGGTGATTTTTTGATAGACAAGCTGTCAACGTTTTATCTTATCGCTATCACTAGATATGAAACCCATTGTATGACCACGGTTTCACTTCCAAGCACATTTTGCCAATCGCATATTTGTTATAGCAAGATTGAACAACTTGATTGACCATGACTATCACTGTATATCCTCTGCTGATAACAGCAAGCATGTACAAGTGTGATGGATTTCAGCATATGTGCACATGCTGAATAAATTGATCCTATCTCTACATTATCAAAGAAGCAGCAACAGAATGAGAGTGCGCAAGGGAATGTTTATATGGCATGAATTCGTTAAAAAAGCGAAGAATTTTATTGTTCTCTGTTGAAGCCAA
>VRMD01003290.1:0-11219 GCA_009872375.1 Sminthurides bifidus | reverse complement strand
GTAGTAATGTCAGTAGGACAGAGTGACAAAGGATGCGGAATTATTCAATGCCATTGAGTTGCAAATTAGCGCCTGCTTGTACCGTCAAGGACTTGGACTATTTGATGCTCATCGGGTTTGGAATCACAGTTTTGCGATCTGAACGACATGTTAGCTTAATATACAGACGAAAGATGAGAGCTGGCTAAAACGTTACTCTCGAGTTCGGACCATGTGACAAGTACGGAATAAGGACTAGCGACAATTAAGTTAATATGTTGGAAAAGGTTGCGGAAGGCTGGATTACTTTTGGTGTTGCTGGAAAAGCCGGTTGCTTGTCATGAATAATGGAAAGAACATTTACCACTGATGTGCACTGTAAAGCTCTCTTGATTTGTTACACAGTTTTTACACTCACAGTTCTCGCTCTCTCTCTCGCAACTACTCTCTTTGTTTACCAACTTGAGCTTGAAGTGAAACTTGAGTTTCTTCATGGCAAGATTTGGCGGAATCTTTTTCCATCTTGGCAAACGGGAGTTTCCATTCCAAATTCAATTTCCGCATTTGAACCGCCTTTCCTCTAATGCAATTGTTTCCCTGGCAATGCTCCAAGGAGGAGCGGTTGTAAATTTTCTAAAAGGTTAAATCTCCCTCTGGCTCCCTGCTTTACAATTCCATGCTAATAGGCTAAGCAAGTTGAGTTACCTTCACCTTGAATTAAGAAACCCGTCACTCGTCCAGTTCCACCACTTAAGATGATATTAACACTGCCAAGTGGCTGAACCGGTTAAGGAGAAAAACGTACCTGATTTCAACTGTAGGGGAGGGAGGAGCTTGCGAGACCGGCTCCGACTTTTTATCTTTGCTCACTGCCTGGATCGTAATGTCAGTGCCCCCGTTCTTGGCGCTGGAGCTCCCGCCAACTCGGCTCACGATGATTTGGATCTGGGGAAAGAATGAGGGTTTAACAATCGGTAAAAAATGTTTTGTAAGCAGTACCCATTGTTGTAATTGCAAGAGCAGGCTGTATAGAAACACTGATTTGTATGCTGTGAAGCTTCCATGCAGTTCGGAAACATAAAGCAAAATATGGTTAAGCCTGGATGTATGGCCCAGGGCCTTAGAACTTTACCTGCTCGGCATCTGAAATGCGGAGATGGGAAATGCAAGCGTTGTTCATGTTCGTATGCAGGCCCAGGACGCGGAATCTGTCAGTTAGGTATTCCAACCACACTCGCGAGCACAATGGAAAAAACTTTCACTGCTTTCACCAAGGCGCACCGGTGCACTGCGGCTGGAAATGGTTTGGTCTGTCGCTCTTACCCTGGTGCCTCCTTCCGGAGTCTGAGTCCGGACACCGGATGGGAAATGTGATTATCGACTAATTGGATTAATATGATGGGAAATTGCAACAGACGAACGTCTACCGGGACCTGGGACCGAGTCTGGCATTGTGGCTTTGATTAATCACTTAATGTGACTGAGGAGGGCAGCCACGTTTGATTACACGGAGCTTTATTTTCAGCTGAATTGCATAAGCTGTCGCCGATCTGGTACTGTAATTTAGACACGGTATTCACTTCACCGTTATTACGTGACCTGGCTTGTGTAAATCCCGCAGGTATGACGAATTCTCCCAAATGGAGCCAAGTAATAAGACCGGTAATTCTGGAGAAACTGGAGTGTAGACTCACGCCATGGTGTGGCTCTAACATTGCTGGGATTTGAGAGACAGAAATGGAGTCCAAGTCCATACATGGAGTCGTTTAGGCAGGAAGGGAATAGATTTTGTACAGGAGGTTGATGTTCTGGAGCCGGGGTGCAGTTGGGAGAAAGCTTACGCAAAAATGATGAGTGAGTAAATTGCTTTTTCCCACATGAGGAATGTCGTAGGGCATTTGAGCCCCTGAGGTTACCTCCTTGGAAACAATACAGTTAGCCGGAGGTTATTACGACATAAGAGCGGAGTTAGTGTGGAGGCAATAACTTTTTTCATGGCCAATGAATTACCGTTGGTGACCGAACTGAGCAGTCTCGTTCTTTTAGAGTAACGTTTTCCTTGTGCTACGTCAATTTACATTGATATTTGCAGAACTCAATGCAGGCAAGGCGTGTGGACTTGTGGGAATTTTTGATATTTTCTGGATTCTATAGTAATCTAAAAGTGATGGCCTTTGCTTTTATGAATATCAGAACTTGGACGAACCCTAGTACACTTAAGGTACTGCCATGAGCTATGAGCCAATAGGAACGTCGTCATCTGGGTGACCGTAAGGGGTTACTAAGGTGTTCCAAAGAGTAGGTCAATGAGTAGCAGCCACAGCTCTATCTCCTTTCCATAACCATTTTCGCTACGAGCAATTTTGCGAGCAGTTTTGTACCTTGACGATTGTGAAGGATGTTCTGGTGATAGAGTCACAACATTGTTTCCATGGTGACCAAAAATACGGATGGCGTCAATTTCAAATGAACCGATGGAAGAAATGCACAGGAACGCGGTCGTGTCACTGGTAATGGCCACCCTGTACAATGTTGCCGTTAGGTTAATTGTGAATTTCTCGATGCACTATAGGTCTTAATAATTTTAATGAGATGGCAGTTGTGATAAGTGAATTTTATATCATGCCAGTTTCGAGCTGTTTCCTGACACATGTTCGCCAATTTTCATCGCAGCTGTTAAAATTTACTAGTTCATTAAGAGCCAGAGCCAGGTTTGCGACCATAGACAAATCGTTTTTTATCTCCGAAAATCTCGCACATGAATAAGACCACAGTGTTTTCATTGGGACATGTGTCCCATGAGGAAAACTTTTTCGACTACTAGTGTGTGCAGGCTGGAGTGTAACTCATTAGTGATTCACATGTAACTAGCAAGAGAGGCAGTTTACTACTGCTGGTCACAGTCCAAAAACGATACCTGCGGGCACATTACATACTTAATTTACCACCCTAGCTCAACTGCGATCCTACTGCTGCAGATAGTGATCTTGGCTGGATCACCACATAACTGTTGTTTGGGCGCCAAGAAGGAGGTTTGGATCGAGTAAGAAGGCGTTTTTTCTGCTGCTAGCTTTTGCATTCACTACTATTCCACTATAGACTTTGAATCCAGTAGTGCTGGCAAACATTAAAAAAGAAATTTGCCAAGAGAAAAATAGGATGCGGTGCCATGTTGCAGAAATGCAGCTGATTCCTCAGTTCCTTTGACAGTTTCTCGAGGAACGAGAGAGAGTAAACAAGGTTCTGAAATCGCTTCCAGATTGTCAAGCTATGGTGGTATCGGAATCAGAGTCGCCGTTCTGGGATTCTGAAAATGGAGATTGTGACCACGTAGCTCAAGTTCAAAGGAAGGCCAGCTTCGGCGATGGTCTTCGCGAGAAGGAAAAGGTCAAGGGTCAAGAAAAGGGGAAAGTCAAGAGGGAAAACAGTGGATTTTGGTGGAAAAAGTTCATCGCTTTGGTTCAATTGCTGGTTGGTGACAATGGCAGTGACGGAGGTTCTTCGACGGAGAAGATGCTCGATTGGGCTATCTGCAACGCGGCCAAAGTTGTTTCAAGCACTTCGCCTCAAGGTTAGTGGCTTTCCCTTTCAAGTATTTTGACTATGCATAAATTATGATTTCTGCGAAAAAAACAACTTCAGATAGGCTTTGTTCAAATCCTCTCAAGCCCAAGTCTTACATGCGAAATCACACCACGCTAACGGTTTCTGTCTAAAAACAGTTCTTGTTCCTCCTTTCACTTTTTAAACACGGTCCCCTCCCAACCTTTGGCCTTTTCCAGTGTAGAAGGAGACGATACGGTCATAATTTATTTCAAGTGAAACTGCGATAACGGATGCTGTGATGGTGCTGTGTCCACGAAGTGGAACTGTTCTAGCTACAAGTCGCTGCATCTCAAAAATCGATATGACCTAACTCATACGGGTCTTACTGTCTTGCAGATGAGGAGCGAAGAACGGAGATGGTGCGATTTGTTGTGGAAACGCGAGACGGAATTCCTAGTCTGTTGAAGGCCCTAGAGGTACATTTTGCAGCATTGCAAATTATTATTGCCCATTACAAACACGAGATGAAGGAGAATTGCGTGCAGAAAATAAGACAAACGTCCTCTGCAATCCAGCCTTGCATGCTAACTTGTAATGACAAACTGCCTTCGGGCTTCTTTCAGGGCACTGTCAAAAGTACGACGGGGACGGATCTGTCACTGCTCCTCCGTGAATGCACAAATCCGAGGAATGGTGAGTATCCCGTTATTTACATGGGCTTATCCGAATTCTAAAAGCTTAGGAGCAAGAAAACAATAGGATCGAAAGTAATACCCGGGAGCTCAGCAGGCTCCGCTGCTGTGGCTTCCGCTCCGTTTTGCACAACAAACTCCATAATATGCAAGAGTTCAAGTTTTAGCAAGGTCCATGCATGAATTTAGATCAAGTACTGTGTAACTAACCTTTTAGCTAGCCACCACGAAGATGTAACCACTTCGTAGTGCTAAAATCAGCATCTGGAATAAGCCACCCTGTTCTTTGTGTCAATACCAAAGGACATGGTGCCAAAATGTTTGTTCATTAGGATCAAAATTAGCAAAAATCCGCTCTCCTCTTCGTGTTACCTTAACAAAGTTTCAAGGCAGAACCGGACCGAAATCTACACATGCATGACTTTCTGCAAAAATGCCAAATGTCAAAGGAGGTTTCCTCCAACATGTTGACATCTGTCAGCAGCCCCGCTCTTCCGCCCTAATGACAAAACTAATGATCGTTGTGTCTTTCTCGGACTGGGAGACGACATCGTGTTTGTTTTCTGTGCAGATTTAACTTGATGTGGCTACTGGGTTCGTTCGAACCGGCAAAAATCTGTGTAGCTAATTAATGGACTTGGTTCCAAATATTCATAGTGGGTAATGAATAATTAAATACTTTAAAACAAATGTCATACCCCATGGTTCGTATTTGTAGGAAACCTCAGAGCAACTGCCGTACGCCTATTAACAGATGGAGATGCCCATTTAGATACCATGTTCACCATCTTGCAACAGCTGCAAGAGAATGTTAGCTCTAATGCCAAATCGGATTCTATTGCCACTACAGTAAACATCATATGGGTTTTGTCAGCCATGGCTCAAAAGGGTAAGTGCCAACAGTAAATTGCTAATACAGTTTACAATTTCAACTTCAAACTTCATCTCACCCCGTTTGTAAGGATTGTGTAGTCGTGATTCTATGAGCGTTCCCATGTAAGATTATCAAAAGCTCCAGGTCATAAATTAGATGTGAGAGAATGCAGATTGGCACGATCTAGATCAAGAACAGATTTGAACAAGCCTGTATTCAGATTCTATGAACTGTGATAATTCATTTAAGCTGATGCTAGGAAATGATGATCAACGTTCGTGTGCCAGTCTTGCCTTGCCGATGGGAAAACAAACCGCGTGTGTCGATTTTAACTTGTGAAATGATACAGTGCTAGAACGCTAGAAGAGATTTAAGAGACAGTTGTGGTCGACACATGTTGTAAATTTTTCTTCCGTCATCTTCTCTCAGCGCTCGTGTGGGTGGCACACTATGCGAAAAGTTTGTAAAAACCACTGTTCATCAGCCAAACATCTGGGAGCAGGAGCGTGATGACATTGAACTTGGCGAAAGAACGGTACTTTTGTAACTAGTGGTTTTGAGCTCACTGCGCTGCGGTGTATCAGCATTTTTGCTCGCATGAAAGCTTACCTTTCAAGAAATAGTGAAGAAAGAAATGAGAGATAGCAAAAGGGCAAAAATCCCATTTTGTAACATTTGTGCCACTGCTTTAGAATAACTGAAAGATAAATCGTTAAATATGTCAAGATTCAGGCGACAGCTGCAACATTGCATGACTTTCGAACTACTGTCACTTAATCATATGCAGGGAAAGGGGAAAGCGCTTTTTTGAAAGAGAAATTTGAAATTTTAGAATTACCGATTCATGACATGTCATTATTGCAGATGCCAACTTTGTGGCGAAAATACGGACGAAGGCCAAAGTGAAATTTTTGCATTCCTTGATGAAATCCTACTTCTTTGGCAAGCATCACACGCACTACCCTTTCTTGAAGATTTTGCGCGTGCTGGTGAAAAACAGTAAGTATTCAAATCGTCAGTCCACCTGTCGTACCTCCTACGGAGACTGTGTACATGTAACTTTCATCTTGATGAGCTGAAATTGAAAGTTGCTACTACTGAACTCTTCTCCAGCTAAATTGCAACTGGTTTCTTGTTTTTATGTTGAGTAGCTACCGTGCATAAGGTTGCTGAAGAAGTATGTTGCAAATTTTTTGCAGAATTGTAGCATAGCTACTTAGCGCAGCAAGCTGTCAAACGTAAGGGAGCCTTTGTATCTCGTGCTTGCAAGCATTGGCTACTCTCCTACGTCCGCACTCCGCTGTTGAACTCGGCTCAGTCGGATCTGCACCAGACGCGCAAATATGATCATCCTCTTCGTCGTATGGAAGACTTGTAGTGCTTGAAGAAGAGTGCGTACGTAGGAGAGTAGCGAATGCTTGCAGAATCTCTTATAGAATCTCTTCTGCTTCAAGCAGAAGAGATACAAAGGCTTCCTTACGTTTGACAGTTTGCTGCACTGAGTAGCTACGCTACATAATGCACAAACATAAGACCAAATGACCTGTCTTAATTGCAGAGAAAGTAGCTTCAACACTCGGCAAAGACAAAATCATGCACCTGATTCAGAAAATGTTCAACGCTTTTAATAACCAGCCATCGCCCAAGTTTCTAATCACGTTTGAAATCCTAGCACAGCTGACTCAACAAAGTAAGTTGATTTTCATCTGAATTACCTGTTTGAATCCTTTGAAATTGGTTCATAAATCCAACTGTGTGCCATGATTCTCTTCTTAAAACAATCCTCCTTTGCTTACATTGTTTACCTTCAAGAGGAGAATGGCAAACGTTTCCTTAAAGCCGGCTTGCTGGTCTCCATAATGCGAGCCTTTTCCTACTGGGAACTTTGGAGAGGGAACGGCTTACTGAAACTGTCCAAGCTCGTCACAAGTATTTATTCCCATCTGTGCCTGATCCGTAAGTACGCTTTTGAAGAATGTTACTTAAATTATACTTGACGTTGAAATTATTCGCCTGTCTTACACAAACTGCAGACTAGCTCAGTTCATGGCACTTATACTTTATACCAATGTTAAATCAATATCTGTACATGATATCTCGGTGCTGCTTGACGGATCCTTTTTATTGCTGCCATTAACAAACAGGAGGAGGAAGGAAAGCCCTTGTGAAAACGGAAGCTTTGGAGAACTTGCTCAAGTTCTGCGAGCAAGCTCCAGCGGAGAAGAGCTTCGATGACGTGCTGACGAAAATAGCAGCCATTATTTACAAAGCACACAGGAAGGATAAACTCGCCTTAGATGATTTAATGAGTCCCTGCAGATTCGCCACACCGGTGGGAGTAAATTCCAAGCCCGATGTCAGAGATAGCGGAGCGAGTAGCAGCGACGATGAGGATGCGGAGCAACCCATTGAGCCCGAGGACTCGGAAGATGAAGACGACAGGGATAGTGGGGATGAAGAAGACGCTAATAACAACACGTTAGACAGTGAGGGCGATGAAGCTGAAAATGATGACGATCATCAAGATCACATGACCGGACTAAGAGGTGTTTCTGGCGACGCACTTGACGACGATTCCCTCATAATTGACGATGAACTGGTTGTAAAGCCGACAAAGGAAAGGCCGAAAGCCGTAAATCCGCCTTTGAGCAATCTGCAGCGAGCAGCAGGGGACTGCCTTCCTTTTACGATGATGGAGGAAAAGGCCACTCGTGTAACAAGACTGTTCAGAGAGTTTGAGACTGAGGACGGAAATGGAAGGCCGACTGAGGAACTGAAAGGAGATTTCTTTCAAGACATGCTAAGGGAAAGCAGTTTCGGAAGTGGTTGTAATGCCAGTAATGACGAGCTGAATGTCCTCCTTCCGAAAGCTGAGCCAAAGTTCTTTTGGTGGACTGATAACCCTGAGTGTGAGTTAATTGGTTTGATCATTCCGGGAGAGAAGTTAATAGCTGGTCTTATAAGTTTATGGCTTTTGAACAAGATGGCTAGCGCTAACGTAATCGTGTAATGGGGGCTAGCTTTGATTGGTTCCCTAGTTTAATCTTGACCAGGTATTTGATTTGACTTGCCTCTGCCTGTTGTTACAGACGGAGGAACTGATACTGTAGTGGAGGCTAGGCAAGATTACTTTCACGTGGCGAATCAAGTGAAAGCTGTGGTTCCCTTTGTCAAGATTGCGTACCCAGACTACATGCTGGCTTACGGGTCGAAAAGGATCGAGTACCTGTGTCATAATGCCGATAGAGGGGGTCTTAGGTACGATGAGTTTAATTGACAAAAGCTATGGAGAATTTTTCTTGTTAGTTTCAAGTGGTTGCCTGAGGGCCTGTTGGTTGCGGAAATGAAAAGTCATGGTGTCAAATACATAAGAGTGAAAGCTTTGAAGTTTTAGAATCTGATGACATGACTTGCATTGGTTCACAGTGTGGTACAGTCTGGTATTTGTGTTGCAGAAACAAATTACTTCAGCACATGGCTCGAGGTCGACATGAAGGCTTCAAAGCGAAAATTGTGTATGATTTGGATATGTTAGTTGCGAGTGCACGAAAGGGATCTTTGAAGACTAAACAAGTGGGAACTTTGATGTCAAATCCATTCAGCCCACTGGGAAATGATGATGAGCTACTAGTTGGGAAATTCGATGGAAGAAAAGATAATCCGGCTCCACAACCTTTGAAGTTTGAGTCCAGATTTGAGAGTGGGAATTTGCGTAAAGCTGTTCAGGTAAAAGTAACTTTGTTGGATTGTCATTACTGCAGTAGCTGGGGAACTTAGATAGCGAAATAAGCGTGCAAGTCTGAGAGGTAAAACATTAACATGTAAACGTATCGGTTTTGTACTCTACGCAGGTGGGCGATTCCGAGTATGACTTGTACCTGAACTCGGACGTGAACTTCTGATAGAAACAACCAGTGGTTTTACTTTCAAGTCAGCAACGTGCTGGAAAACATTCCTTATACTTTCAACATAGTGAATTGCATCAAGCCTGGGAGCCAATTCAACTTTGGTAAGGAAGCAAATCTGACATTGTAATCATTAGTAGTCCAGTACTAATCGAACTAATTTCGGAGTTAGTAGCCTAGCACTGTAGCACAGCATTGATAACGGTAGGGAATAACATCAGTTGTACAAAAAATTACCTTGAATGTTTGCAGCTTGTAATGGTGTCTCATATAATGGGTAGGAATGCAACCAGTCGTTTTCTCCGTTGGCGACTGTATGGAAGGCAAGCCTGGATGGTATAGATGCGGTTCGCAAATTTTTTATTACAAAAACGGGTATCGAAATACCACGGCACAGAAGAAAAGGTTCTACTATACTGCGACTTTTACTATGAACTTTCACCGGAGGGGGGATGTGTGCTATGTTGCGTATCATTATCCGTATACTTATTCGAGAATGTTGGTAAGTGCGATTTGTTTGGGCAGTCCGCTGTCATAGGTCAGTGACTATTTCCAGATTCACTGGCAAGTAAAAGTAACCGAGATCTGTAAAATGCTTTTCAGACTGAATTGAAGAAACTGGAAAAGGCTGCGGCGGGCAACTCCAAGTTCTTGTTTCGCATTGATTCACTGTGTAAAAGTCTGAATGGGAATCCTGTACCTGTGGTAACCTTCACTGCCAACAAATCAGATTCTTTGGCCACTGAGGTACTTCAGTTAGTAGGTTTTAATGGAACCTGGCTACATTTTTTTCTTCTGTAAATCTGAACAGTGTTGGATTTTTTTAGGAAAAACCAATCATCTTCTTAACTGCAAGAGTTCATCCTGGCGAATCCAACGCTTCGTGGGTAATGCACGGTATAATGAACAAGCTTGTAACAGGAAAAGGGACTGATTGGTCGAATGCAGCATCAAAATACCTTTTCAAAATTGTCCCCATGCTGAATCCTGAAGGTGTGATCAATGGCTGGTAGGTAGAAAAAAAACATTTCTTTTTTCAGTAAATAAGCTAATGCTAAGGATCGAGTAAGTTATGGTGGAAGACATGCTCTGGGGTTGATTACATTACAGTCACAGATGTGGATTGACAAACGAAGACTTGAATCGAAGATGGAAAGCCCCTGATCCGGTCCTGCATCCGACGATCTATTGGACGAAGGTGAGGTGCATGATTAGCGAACATCACCGAGGATCTAATCTTGGTTAATTAGCTAGTTCAATTAATCAATCAACTTGGCTCTAATTAACTCCGGTTGATTATCAGGCCCTCATTGAGTACTGTTGCGAGGTAAGACAAACTCCACCAGTGGTCTTCTGCGACTTGCACGGACACTCCGCACGGAAAAACGTTTTCTTCTATGGATGCTCCAACTCTAAGTCATGGCTTGATATGGACAAAGTTAGGCCTGAAAATTTTAGAAATGTTTTGGTTAGTGAAACTTTTTTTTATATCGAATTAAGTCTTTAGTATCTTTCATTATTTAGAGGAGCTAATTGCTGTAACTGGACCAGGACTTACCGGAATCTATGGAAAAGAGGAGCGAGACTTTTTCCGTGGCATCCTGTAAATTCGAGGTGCAAAAGCATAGAGAATCTACGGCAAGAGTTGCAGTTTGGCGAGAATTCGGAATTCAGAGGTCCTTTACGTTGGAGAGCTCCTACTGCGGTTGTGATAAAGGGAACTTGAAGGTACCGGCCCTTAACTTGTTTTGATCATAGATTTCCATTGTTCCTGAAAGTGGTCAACACTGAACTTAATCTTTACACGATCAATTTTAGGGATTCAGCCTAGGGATCCATCATTTAATAGGTGTAGGAGAAAATCTGGTGTACGCCATTGGAGACATTGACCCTAACTCGGCGGACAACGACGACAAGGGAGCAGAACCAGGTTCCATTTTGGTTCTTCCTGCCGGCGTTTCCGATGACCGAAAGGATGACTTGAGCCATAGATCTGCTAGCTACCATGTAAAAATTGAAAAACGTAAGTCAAGCCACTGCTTTGAAATCACAATGTCGTCCATCTTGTCCTGTCATTCGTCACTATCAATCCAATTACAGTGCAATACACTCACATGTATTTCTACAGTCACTTAAAATGACCTCAAGCCTTAACACTCAAGCACAAGTCATTCATTCGTCATATTTAACAGTAGGATCAAGTCTAGGCACCTGCACAAAACA
>VRMD01003289.1:0-11220 GCA_009872375.1 Sminthurides bifidus | reverse complement strand
GATGCAAGAGAGCTGGTTACAATGCAGAGAATTTACAGATGAAATCACAAAGGAAGAATGACATTAGTTTGCTTGAGGCACTTTTCGATTCAAATGCTCTGTCAGACATTCCCACGTGGCAAAGGGAATTTTGCAATTTTCCCTGTTGATTGCAATGGTAGAGATTACAGTGGCGGTGGCGGCTGCTCTTTACAAATGCGTGCTCTCTGTGGAGAGATGAAAAAGAATTACTTTGAGTTTAAGCCGCATTGTGAATCGCGCTCGGTCGGATTGTTGCCTTGGATATACTCAGATGATGCTTACTCAAGCTAAATTCTTTGAAAGAAGGGAGCTGAGTCAGGGAATTATTGTCCTGGTGGAATAATTAATTAACAATTTGCGAGAAAAATGTTCAGAATGCCAGAGGCAATGTAATTGCTCATTAGCTCAGATGCAGTTGCAAGGATTATTGAGATGTGATGATATAATTGCTTACGCATACGATTAGTGAGAAGGATGCGTACGGATTCAGGGAAGGAAAGGAGGGTATGGAATGTGGGATGACTGGTGAAATTTGGTTTTTGTGGGCTGCGACGGGAAAAAATGGAAAGTAATTACATGGCAAGAGGATGAAGTGGCAGATGACAATGGTGGGACTGAAAGGATCGCTAACTTTGTTATGCAAAACAATTGACTTGAGGTGATTCAAAAAGTCGTTGAAGAATGTAGCAGTCGTGGCTGGATTGGTGGAAGGGGAAAGGCGTAAGAATGAATTGTGTAATGGTATTGGAATTGTGAAAATTAATGTGATGCAATTTTTCTTCTAGGTATTTTACCGGCAGGAAGTTTCGGAATGAAACTCGGTATGGCGGAGATCCTATCTGATCGACATGATTTATGTGCACTGGCTTCAAATCCTTTTATGTGTTTGTTACTGTGCTCGGTGTTCGAAGAAGTTGGGGATGTGCCATGTTCCAATGCTGAGTTGTACATGTACCTGGTTCGCTCTTTGATTTTCCAAAATGGTCTGATCAAGCCCGACAATCAGAGTCCATGTAAGGACACGTCAATTCCGTCCAAATACCGCAAAGTATTAGAAGACTTTGGCAAACTTGCCCTTCACAAACTGAGTGAGAACCGTGTTCAATTCTCCGAGGCTGAAATCCTCGAGTATGCGGAAAACATGGATATTGTCAAATGCGGCATTCTGAGCCGTCAGCGACCCTTTTTCAAAAAGACGTCCAAGAAGTCTCCTGGCTACCCTCTGACATTGCTGCATCCCTCGTTAAATCCGTTTCTCGCTGCTTATTACTTGTCGACAACGGTGAATCATCCGAATTTGCTTCGACGGGAAATGGACTTGTTGCCCGGGATAGAAGCCTTGCAAGAGTGTCAAGTTCGGTTGGGCAACTCTGCATTTTCTGTAGTGACACTTCTAATGGAACTGCTGGGGAAAAAAGCAGCGTCAGTCTTTTCCACCCTCAGTTTGCTGGACATTAGTTTGAATTATTTGCTCGCGTTGCTACGAGCTGCGGGGTTTTACGAGTCGAATTTGAGTGCTGTGTGCAACATTTGTCGTTCGCTCAAACATGTGTCGATTAACGTCGGTTCGGAATGGGTGTCGGAATTCAAGCAAGTGCTGTCCAGTGACCACTGCCCGTTTGAGTCGCTGGAAATCGTTATCAAACCTGGATACTCCTTGTCAAGACTTATTGAAGGGCTTTGTCTGAACGAGAGCGTGAGCTCCGTCAAATTCTCCAGCGTTCCCGGTCAAGACTGGAGCGGCGTTGAAGTGAACTTGATTTGTGGACAGCTACTCCAACTGCTAAGTGAAAAGAAACTCAAGTGCTTGGAAATCAGCATGACGTGTCTGGAGGACAAGGAGCACACTCGATTCCAAGCTGTGGTAGACTCGTTGTGTTTTGTGCTGTCGAAGCAGATTCCTCTGCAGAAATTAGTACTGGATATGGACTTGACTTCTCCCCAAGTTGTGCAGCTTGCCTCCTTCATCAAGTGTCACGATTACATTGACATTCTTCACTTGCCGCACCTCGGTTGTGGCCCTGAGGGGCTGCAAGCCATCGCGGATTTGCTCTATGGGAAACCTTTCCTGAGTCTGAGCCTCGCCGGCTTGTGGCGGTCCACGAATTCTGATGACGATAATTCGGATATTGTTATCGAGCCCATACCAATAACAGGAACGGGAAGTTTGTTCCATGTAGGGCCGACGAGAGATGGGACGTTGAATAGCCTAGGCAAACTGAGTGGTGCTTACAGTAGCTTGCCTCGAGGTCCGGGTGGGAGCATTAAATCTCCAAGTATCCGGCGGAAGAAGCTGAACAATCATGGACAATTGAGTGCAGACGACAAGAGGAACTCTGATTCTGCATTGTTTCAGCGTAATTTCCTCCCAGTTCCCATATGCGACCAACCTAATCATGAACAAGATGGTTTTCATAGCGTTTTTTCCGTCCTCCGCCTACCTTCCGCATCTGCTCCGGCCTGTAATCTCAAGTCTTTAAATTTGAGCAAGTGCGTTCTCGGATGGGAAGATGTTATTTGCCTGGGGTAAGTGAGTTTGGGTGGTTGGTTTCCCTAGCATAATTTCTATTCCGGTGTGAGTCAACCGTGAAATAGCCGTTGCTAAATTGTAATGAATTTCCTTATTTTTATATATACGCTGGAAAATTAAACACAAACACGAGGAAAGTAGACTATGATATGGCCTGGATGTGAAACACAATGCGAAGCGTATCGTTTCCGAGCAGAAAATGAACAAAAGATTAGGCGAAAGCAAGCCACGAGCACTGAAAGCACGGCAGTCTTTTTTTAAAATAATGCATTGTGTGGCGCGTTTAAAATTGTTATGGGCGATTGCCAGAAGTTTTATGGCTCCCTTGCACTTGGCCGAGGCATTAATCGCGGACATGAAATTACAATGCGGAGCTTGCGACAGCGTTCACATTAGCACGAGGAAATTATAATTTATTGCCAAATATTTTTTCATAATCTTCTTTTTTTTTACCACAGGGAAACCATTCGCAAATCCACCTGCCTCGACTCACTTCGCATGGAGGGGATGAAACTATGTGATGTGCTGCCCGTACTTCTTGGCTTGCAAGAGAATACTAGCCTTAAAATGCTTGACTTGTCATCACCCCATGTGGTCATCGGAGATGATGCCCTTCAATTAGCGTGTCAAAGCCTGGCCAAAAATCATACGCTGAGGCTTCTCAGCATCCATGGATGGACCTTTTACATTGAGGTTAGACTTCTATTTCCAATATCAAGTTTATAGTACGTTTCATCTCACTCACAACTCTTGATGCTCTGTTCAAAAGTTCAGTTTGAGCAGGATCTTTTCCCTGGTACAAAAAAGTTGAATGTTGAAGCATTGTGGTGGAGTCAGTAAAAGATGCCTCAATTCGGAATCCGAACAAGCTGCTCGAACAGGTAGATTCTCGTCTGGTAAATCTCCCTTGTCATGATTCATAGCTGGAATTGTGAGAGAAGAAAAAATTCCTTTGGAATCCATAATGCTCCTAATGCATTCACTCTATCTTTGAGTTTGTTAGGATTTCTACCTACCCTACTCATTAATAGGGGCTTGAGGGCTCCCCTATGCTCATGTGAAAGCATGGAGTGGAAAATTCTCAACCAGGTTATAAAATCCCCTTAAGAATCGGATATGCAGATACGGTGCAGTGCCTGCCTCACGATGTCTCACGTGTAATGTAATGAAATTACTCCTATTACCCGGCAAGGAACGTTGGTCGGCATGTGGGTTGGTTGGTTGGGGAAATCTCAAGGAATGTGATCCGCACACGTCTTGTCTCCTTCACTCTGTCGGAGAATGGAGAGGAAGAGCTCGGGCTGAAAAGTTAAGGCATTTAGTAAATGAGGCCACGTCAACTCTTCCTGTCTACTTTTTCAGCCCTTAATGGATTTTGATGTTGGATCCGGATCTTGTTTTCTGGATGAGCTGCATCCGTATCCTTTGGAAAAGAGTGCATAAAAGTGTCGGAGATGAGACACGTAATTTTTCATTGCCGCCCTGGCACTTTTCTACACCCGCAAATGGCTGGCGGCGCAGGCAAATATTGGAATTCAAAAGAAGCGAGTGCTTTTCCTGGTCTTTTTCCCTCCCAATTTTTCATACAGACGCACCTTGCGTCGCCTCGAGTTGGAAAGAAGTTCGTTATACTCCTTTCTTTGAGGGTTGCGACAACTTTTTTCGACTTGAACTGTATTAGAGCTGCGAAAGTTACCCAGTTATAAGTACGGTTTCGACCATTTTCACAAAGTTTTCCGCCTCCGCCTGAGCACTTAATGCAGAACTCATATCTTGTAATTCCTTTTACTTAATAGTATCCGCCCCCCGAATATAGGCTAATATGTCTTAATGACTGCAGTTTTTAGTCACGGCCAAGTTTGAATTCGGGTAGAAAAAATGTGTTTAACGCCAAGAGTCATTTTCATTATGCAGAAGTTGGATCCTTTCCTTGCTTTTTGTTCTTTAATGGATACTTTGCATTATAATGCACTTCGGTGCGGTAGGCAATGTTACAGATTTGTGGAATGAACTAGTGAAGTACTGTTTGTGAAACAGTAATGCATCATGAAGTCGTAAAGATTCACTAGTGTTCTTTCACAGTCAAAGCATTAGAATTTACGGGATCCAGGAATTCATTTTTTCATTCAAGGAATTCCAAGGCTAATGGTGGGCAATGAAATGAATTGGATTCAACATAGCAGGCAATGCACGGGTTTGCAGAATTGATTGAGCTTACAAGAAGATTGCAATTAGTACTGGTTTTGATTGATCCTAATTGCATGGATTCATTGACTGGAAGCTGGAATTGCAAGTTCGTTTTGTTGTCACTTTCTCATAGTGAGAACATTGACTTTGAGAGATTTCAGTAGTCTTGTCTTGTGTCTGTGCAAGCTAATAAAAATGGTGGGGCACGTTCTTGATCCTGCTTCTAATGCATACAAAAAATGTGTGGGGGGATGTACAACTTTTATCATCAGGATTAATCAGATGTGGAAAAACGATATTCAATGTCTCGAAAACAAGATTCTTGCCCCCAGTAAATGACTGCAATTGCTGAATTGAATTGTAACATATGTTCGTTTTCATTAGGCTTGTAAGAGTTTTTTTCAATTGCAAATGAAAGACGAAGCGTAGCCAAAGTCTCCGATATTGAAGCTTAGCGAAAGTCTCCAGTGCTGAAGCATAGCCAAAGTCTCCAATATTGAAGCATAGGCAAAGTCTCCAATGCTGAAGCATAGGTAAAGTCTCCAATGCTGAAGCATAGGGAAGATCTCCTTTTTTGAGTCACAGGAAACTGAATTCTGAGAAGTTGAAGCATTTACGCATTTATACAGGCCTATACTATTTGATGATAAGTCCCTACCTCACTGAGTCTGAATCTGCTAAATTCGTTAAGACGGTGTAGAAATGGTATTTTTTACCCCCAAGGAAGTTATTCAGTTCCATAAAAGGGAATGCTTATGAAGCCCAGTACTCCGTCCTAATAACTGTATGGGTTTCCAATCCTTTACGAGCGACAATCAGTTTACCTTGTGTCCGTTCTATCACCTTGATAACTAACATGACGTCTGAATATGAAATGATGTTTACGTACTTGCATTTGATTATTGTATGGACACACTGTTTTATTGTCTGATGACCAACGACAGCGTGAATGTCTCACTAAGAAGGTTAAAGTCACTTAAAACCAGGTGTATGTAAAGAAATTTTCAATATTATAATGGAGATGAGACTGTCGGATAAGTTGTTACAAGGAGGGCAGTTTCTGTATAACTTTGTCACAGTTGATTTGCTGGTACTGTAATTTACCGGTGGTATTTTTTGCCACGGTGCGCTCGCCAAGACTGGAATCGTAATCAGACTAAGTCGCCGTTGTCTCCATTTCTTGGCATCCTTTTATGATGAAATGCGGAGATTCTGATCTATGAATTATTACGGCAGCTTGGTATTCCACTTGAGGCAAACTTTTTGGCTATCTGGGTTTCATCTCAGTGAAATTATAAAGACGAACAGGAGAAGCACAAGGCAAGGATGGACAATGCCACGGTTGCAAGTCATTCGAACGCGGAACTGTTTATTATCGTTTCGAGATTCACATTTGGGAGGTAGACAGGCGGATATGCTGACAGTCGACAGTGAAATGGTGATTGTCAGATACCTATGGTGCTGGAATTTAGAAATTTTCCGTATGAGCAGATGATTGCAGTTTATCCAACAGGCCAGTAACAGCATTTGGAGAACATGTCAGAATTACAGCCAGCATGCTTTTGTTTTAGCTAGCAATTGCCAATCAATACGGAGGCGAGGTTTTGAGCGTGAAAACTGCCTTCATCTCGTCGCCATGGCAATACAATGGCTACGTAGTCATGTTAATTTACTGTCTGTCAGTGGCCACGTATTTGGCTAATGAAATAGGAAGGGTACATACAATTTGCGGAATGTTCACAATGATTTCCTGGACGGACACTGACAGGGAAGCTACAGACGGAGAGGAAGGAACAGGTAGACCATTTGGTAGGCACGAAATCAGGTGCAATTAGCATGGATTCTGGCACGTTACTAATAGGGAGGTGTGGGTTGTGAATCGGTGTGCGTGTAAAAGTCTGAGCGGTCGTGATTATTCAATGTCCACCTTTTCGGACGGCGAGTGTAAAAGCTAAATGAATTTTTTAGCCTTTTGATCTTCGGTTGGTGTGGGAACGCGAGATTTAGTTAAGGTGGTTGTAATGCTGGTGGTGGTGCGGATGGAAAGTTGAAGTCGGTGTGTAGTAAAAACTGGCATCTTTTGGGACTTGTAATCTGAGTATAAATCGTGAGCTTTGAATCTTTTAGATGAGATGTAATCATGGCCGGAGCAAAGACACGTCTTGCATCCAGGACATTGTTTTTCATCCTTTGGAATGCCGCCCCGCTCATTCATTCTCTCCTGTTGTGTTCGTGTTCTTTAAATTTTCATGGTGGCTTTGATGTAAAGAGCAGAGCTATGGTGATGACGAGAGATTTCCTCATCTTGTTCGTGGAACACGTCTTTGTGAATATTTTACAAACCGCAGAGAGCATAAGCGCGAAGCAGAGTAATGAATGCGTGCACTTCTTTGAGTAAATAATCAACGTGCCAGTTACAGCTGTTCCGTGTTGCTAAACGTATAATATGGATGGAAAAAATTACGAAAATTGCACAAGGCACTGTTTAAGCTTTAAATACTGCAATGCAGTAATAAGAAGGAGCGGACGGGAAGAGAATGTGCTTTCTCTGGAAAGGATTCTCCGTTGAATGTGCGTGAGTTCCCATGATGAAACGAAACTGGCAACGAGGGAGGTAGAGCAGCAATCATTTGCAGGATTTTCAGCTCGCAAAGTCTGAATTGTGTCATAAAGAATTATATTTAGGGGTAATAGTCCGCACTTGCGAAGTGACGCAGGTTGCTGCGCTCTCTTCTCCCTCCTTGTTGCAGGGGTGGTTAAAAATTCAACAACTTTTCCTTTCCAGATAGCCATACACGGCGTTTGCGACGTGGCGGGTATTTATCACGGATTTTCGAGATTAGTTAGCATGGTGAATAACAAGACGGGATGGTGAGATGAGAAAATTCAAAAGTCTGTGTATAAATATATGCACACGAGAAGATTTTCTTCCTGGTCGTAGTAATGAGCTTGTTGGTGGTGTAAAAGAGAAGTCGGAGGTGGACGGCTGGTTTGCAATGGTGTCTTATGAAAGTTGCTTAGATCCGGAGAATAGTTAGGGTAGCCGAACGAGGCTGTAAACATGAGATGAGAAGGCACTCCTCTTTTGAATTTTTTAACTTTATGGGAATTACTTATTAGGACACATTCTTTTCCCGCTCCTTCATCACACTTTATCGTGGGAGATAATCCTGGAGCGTATTTATGACATTATGGTTGTCATTTCTCTTGAGATTATGCAACGTCGTAGGGTCGTTGTCGTTAAGTCCCTGGCGGAGGACTGTGAGTCCGTAGTCCTGAAAGATTGCAGTTTGGCTGGTTAATGGATCCGAGTCCATGGATATAGGGTACAGGATCGTGGTTTTGTTTCGGGGTTGCCATGGTATCCTTGGAGTGTTTCATTAAAAAAATTGCATCGAAAGTGAAAATTAACAGAGCTTGTTCGGTAGGAGACCATTGGCTTATTTCAGTTGTTCTGTTGTTGGTTAAACGAGGTTTTTGTGGATGGATTTTGTTGCTGGGAGACTTTAAAATACCTCTTACATCGACTGCAGTAAAGAGCTTGGAATGCTGATTGTAGGATTCGTACCCAATAAATGAAAACAGAGTGAGGAATGAAGAGGAAGGAAAAGAAAGCAGTGATTTTGCAGCTGTTTATTTCTGTCAGGTGGTAAAGCATCAGGTGGGAAACAGCATTGATGGCAGATAAGCGTTTTAGGAATTGGCAGGGAGGGAAGATAGTTTTTTTTCAAGGTTTGTGTTGGAGAGTGGGTCCTGGTATTTGTAGGGAGCCTTGGGCCTGATCCATACCTTGTCTTGGTCCGCCTACACGATGAAGAAAATTGTCTTTGAGGACTGGGAAAAGACTGTACAACAATAGGCATTGTTCTGGAAAAGGTGGCAGTGCTGAAATAAGGGACTTTGATTTAGATAATGTGGTAAAAATTGAATTCGCATCTTGTCCTATTCAGAGGTTGCAAATTGTATGAAATACATAGCATTGTTGTGTGAATCCGTTAAAATGGCTTAAATGTGGCAAGACTTGTGAAAGAAGTGTGATGATGGAAAGCTCGTAGGTATTGTTAGTGTGAAATAGTGGGGAGATAAAACAGGTAGAAACGGGACCAAAGAGGTTTAGATTGAAAAGGTGATGCAATTGGTGTTGGGTGATTGTTCAGGTGGGATTTTCATTAGACTGGTGCCTTGTGTTGCGGAAATTCTAGGAATCATTGAGTGAGACAAGGGAGACTTGTGGGAGCTTTACGGGTGAGAAGTGGGTTGTGATGAGATGTTTGCCCTTAGTTCTTGTTCGGGAAGCATAAATAAGTTGTAAAGGTTTTCAGTTAATGATTTGGTTATTTTGCAGGATGAGAAATCGCTGGAAAGTTTGGAGAATCTTTTCACTACGACCTGCTTGCAAGACTTGGATCTGACGGGAGTGCGTGTTCATATGAGCTCCGGCTCGAAGGGAAAAGGTGGGAAAGGAGTGGTGGAGAAGAGCGAGAGCAAGACCTCAATACCGATTTCAGACAAGAAGAAGTCAATGAAGGAAATGAAGCAGAAAGAAAAGTTGTTGAATTCAAGTTCCGTGAAGAAGAATTCATTGACTTCCGTGATAAGTTTTGGGAGCAGTGCAATCTTGAATGGGGGTAAGAAGATGTTTCCCGAGTTGTCTTTCCTCCGGTTGGGAGGAATGCAAGTGGAGCTGAGCAAAACTCAAGTTTGGAGGAGTCCCGAAATTCTGCAGCAACTTTTACCAATTGTGGATCGTGGGAAAATAACTCATTTGGACCTTAGTTTGGACAAGAATGAGTCCAACTATATTCTCGACGACAAACTAGTCCTGAAAACAATCAAATCAATCAGCCAGAACTTACCGAAACTTCAGAGGCTGAACGTTCATTACTGGAAGATGCGTCTAACGGAAAAGTCAGCGAGGGAGATGGGCAAGTATCTCGCCCCGCTCACGTCCCTCAGCTCCGTGGGCTTGGATCACAGTGTTGTGTACCTGGATACGGGAGAACAACCGACCGGAAATGGCAGAGGTGGTGGCGGAAGTCAAGGAGTCGGAACTTTTAGTCCGTCAAACTCCTCTGCCAAACGCATCGACCATATTGTGGCCAACTCCCTCTTGTCAAGTCTCAAGTCATTTTCGGAACTGTCCTGGGCTTGGTTTTGACCCCATTCAAATTCCTCAGTTGGCCCGTGCCTTATGTGATCATCACCACAACTTACCCTCGCTGGGAGGTCTGACGGTTAAACTGGACGGCGTGCCTATGCCGTCAATAAAACTGCTAATAAGCAATGCTGTGGCGAGGGCAAGTTCCTCCGGCGTAGTCATTGAATACGTTGGCAATCACTCCGTGCTTGTTAAGAAGCATAAGGATAAACACGATCATTTGATGCACAAACTGAAGCGGTTGCTTTAGTTCTTGAATTTCAAGTAGTCCATGTTTACTTACAAAAATTTGAATCCTGTGTACAATTAGCTTGTAGAATATACGGAACTGGTCAAGTGACACAATCGTGTTTATGAATGTAAGTATGGCCTGCGTGGCTTGTAAAGCTACAGGAAGTCTAAAACTTACAAGGGGCACATTGGTAGGCGAAAGTGGAAGGTGATGATGGAACGTGAGTGCCTTTTTGCTGTGCCGTTCAATTTATCAAGTGAGTCATTACTCCTTAAACTTATCGGTTCATGTGATCGAATGAGGTAAATTAAAATGTAATTAAGTCAAGGGACCAGCCTCCCGGTCCAATCTTTGTGTTATTAGCGTCCATACTTGTACTTATATTAAGATACTTGCCTCAGGAAAGAGTGCATTGAAAGCCTACTCAGCTGCTAATGGAGGTCTACGGATTGAAAGGATTCCACGAATTATATCTGTATGTCGCTATTGTAAGCATAGGCTGTTATCAGTACTACTTTGTTTGTGTCCTGCAACTTTTCTTGTATGTACAAAGCCAACGTGGCATGCTATTCTTGTAAATACTCTGCCGAGAAGGTGTACGTTTAAGCACTTGTCCTGTCTTCCTTTGAACTGATACATGTAGGGATTAATTATGACTACGTTGTGATAACCAGCGTTGCAATTATTATAATATCTTAATTTAGGCTATCGAACTCGTGATCTATAAGCAGGCAGATTTATCAGGCTGTTGTACAGTTTTACCAAGTGTTCATAGTGTAATCATACCAAATTCGCTAGTTTGTATTGGAAAATCTTCATTAAGTCCGTAATCTGTCCCTGGGGTGTATTTGTAATTCCTAACGCTTTGCGTATGAAGGTGATTTAGGAACTACATGGTAGCTCAGGCTGTAGGAAGCCATCTCACGTAGTTCATGTATCTCATGCTAAATCTCCAGCTGGTCGTATTGAAACAGACTTCCGGTCAGTATTTCTACACGTTGATTGCAGTATTTCCCCTAATTTGTAAGTACCCATATTATGAGTAACTGACGATTTTTAAGGCGATTGTCCAACTGAAGCTATGCTGTGAGC
>VRMD01003288.1:0-11220 GCA_009872375.1 Sminthurides bifidus | reverse complement strand
TATACAGATGGTAAGCAAACAAGCACAAAAAGTGATTGACAATGGCGAGAGTTTGGTGCAATATGTAAATTCGATTCCGTTGGCTTTAGTGAATGAGGATGTGTCTGTTAGAAACTTCGGCGGCGGGTCTGGTCAGGACGTGTGACACTTGCTTGCAAGTCTTGCATGGATGGATGCTTTTGTTGTAGAGATGGTCGGCGGTGGCGGCAGTATGAAATGTTTTTCTTCACAATAGCAATATTTTGACATATTTCAGTCATCGGCCGCCGGTTGAAAACTCCATGGAATGTCAAAACTTTGTTGAAAAAGCGGTTAAGGGATATTAGTTTGTAGAAGTAGGTGTTGCAAACACGAGACTAGACTTTGGAAGAATGTTATTGTCAAGACAACGCGTGGAAAAATTCCTTGGTCACTGGTCAATAAAGTTTTCCCTTACAGACCTTTAGCGAATGATGAGTGGAGGCATCCTTATTGATTGAATAACTTTTAATAAAATTTGAAATTGAGCTGATAGGCGGGATAGGGTTTTGAGTGAAAGACAAGGTGTAAAGATCTCTCGAATGCTTTGATATTCGTTACTCGTTACGCAGCGTGGTACGAGACGTGGTTAAATGTTTTTGAAATCACGGTTTGTTGCTGAAGAAAAACAGGATCTTGGCCATTATCGGTTAGCAGCCTAGGTCTAAAGGGGTGTTGTGCAGGTGAGTTCAACTGATTTAGTGGGGTGGGAAGTCGTTTTTCGTTCCTCTTTTTCCCAGCCCTCTTGAACAATGTGAAAATAATCACAAGTTTAGTGTTCGACTAATTGGATAAAAACAGTTGCAATATTTTGTGAATTGAAAAAAAATTGTGAGGCTGTAGTACTGGTGTAAACTGCAGGACTTGTGGTAGTATGAACTACGGCATGCTTGATTTTTAGGCTAAAGTCTCTAGCTATCGCCTAGTACAGTTGCACATGAGCATGTGGTCGGCAAGAGCAGAATTTGGCCGACAGCCCGTGAGAGAAAGCGTTTCTCCTTGGAAGTTGGATTAATATAAAGGTTAAAAAAATACCGTTGGAAATAGTGCGAAATTATTTGGCCGCAAAAATATTCAGTTACAGGAAACATGTGCGGAAAATCAAGCTAATCCTTTCTTTCCCAGGCATAATTGGCTCAAACCTGAAGTTTTTCCCTGGTCGTTATTATCGTAGCTGCGACGACTCTTCGGCCCAGATTCAATTCCGTTGCAACGATAAATGAGCGTGGAGGAAGAATATATAGTGGGAAGGAAGGCCATCAGCTCCTGAAGCTGTCGGGGAGAATCAGAGTCAGATTGCTCCGTTTCATTAGCCGTTAGGTGATCACTTTGGTTTTGTGTTACTGGAGAATTAAGGAGGCAGAGATGAAGGAGGAGGTGAAGATGGGGAGAGAAAGGCTAGGCGTGTTCTGACACATTAAAAGCGCATCAATTACAACGACCATTAGCCACGGTGGTGGTGGTGGTGACTGGGGAAAATTCCTTGTGAGACAAAGTATGGGAAAGGAAGAAAAAAGGTGTGAAATCGCAGACTCTGTAAACCGAGCTGTGCGTTCGTACCACATCAGCTTAAGAATTGATCAAAGTGAAGAAAAACTACAAATAAAGGAGAGAGAAATTCAAGAAGCTCGGCTGGAGAGAAAGGAAATGGCTAACTGAAATCAGTATCGGCTGCCAAAAAACTAAGGTGAACCCAACGGAGAGGCGAGATTAATTGAGCATGTTAAGCTACACTTTAGCTTCCTATAAATAGCCATATACGTGTTCTCCCTCTGGGAAATACGAGAATACTTTAGGAAGCGAACACGCTAGAAAAGAGAGAAATTAAATTGCTGTGAAACTGATCTCATCCAGACGTGAGTTGCTTTCTTGACTTTCGTAATTAAAGCAGTATGGAATCAAAGGGGATAATTAATTAAAAAAGAATCACTTGCTCAATCGTTTGCACTTCCAGCTTCCAAGGGCACGAAATTAATCTCATGAACTTACATATGTTCCGTGAAGCTTGAGAACATAATGGGCTTCATCATTGTTCTCGAGACAGGACCGTAAATAGGTGGTGAATTAAAAACAAACTCGGGTCCCAGCTGATAACGGGACACATTTTTCTCTCGTGTTTTTCATTCGAACTTCCCTTGTCACTGGGTTCATGACAAAAACAGAGAACAACCCTAGCATTAAAATTATCGCATGGCATTACATGTAAAACATACACAAACTTCGCCTTGGAATTTGGATGCATAAAACGTTTTTTGTGTCTTCGATGACAAACTTGCTAGGAAAGAACGTTGCAGCTCGCAATAAGTTCAAATAGTTTGTTCAAATATTCAGCTTTAATTGAAACTGAAGCAGCTGCCTTCCAAATTTGGAATACAGTCCTTCAAGTTGAGCGACCTCTATGCCATCGGCAACAATTTATACTACCTGAGTCAATTAAAATTATGTGGCTGGAGGCAAGAGGAATTGGCAGATACGTCTCCAGATTTTAATGGGAACTCTTATAGTTATAGTAAAGGACGTCAAGAGTATCAGTGGCATTATTAACTCCAGGTGAAAGACTTTGTCGGATGATGACTGAAGAAACCGATTTGGCTCGTCTGCCATTTTGTGGAGACGGCGCAAATTTTTGAGGCAGAAAGATGTAAGCCTCATTCCCTTGTATGCAAAGCGAAGCAGTAATGTCAGGCCTCTCTGACATCTACGTTTTGAGAGATGAATGGAAAAAAGGAAAAGATTAACTTTGGAGAAAGACTTCTCGAGTCGTCTTTCGCAGAAATAACACAAATGCTCAACCTTTCAAACATGGCAGCCAATTACAGGGCTTACAGGTAAATGGTCCGGAAGATAACGTGGACTTAAATAAACTCCGTGTCAGTCGTACAAGCTGACGCAGTGAGCTCATGGAGGAGACATCGTGTGGTAGATTGAGTGGAGAGTTATAGTTTATCTGCGTGGGAGAAATTCACTTGAATTGCTGCTGCATTGCAGCAACGCAGGTTTGGCTCTTTCGAGGTGTAGAGATCCTGCTTCTGGAGATAGTTCTCACTTTTAGATTACAAAAGAGCTCTGCAGTCTCCAGCTCTGTGAATGTGAAAGCTAATGAATAGTATGTAGACTGAAGTATGATAAATTGAATAGCTGGGAGGAATTGAGTGAACCGTTTCTGATTTAAATTATTGATGTTTTTCCCACAGATTCGAAGAGACTTTGACAATAACAGCAACAGCCATGCCAGTGTAGCCGAATCCCGGAGTTCCTGCAGCGACTGCTCCGATAGTTTGTCCTTACAAGAAAGTGGGATTTTCGATAGTCAATCGGTAAATGATGATTTTCACAGCAGTGCTGGCAGCAGCACGAGCAGTGTTCCCCAGTTGCCCGGATTCTGCAATTTACTCGGCAACAGAGAAGACATGAACCGCGAGCTTGAGAATTTAACCTCGCAGATAGAAAATCTCGTTACTCGATTTACCCAGGAAGGAAATGAATTAGCTACTGAGAATAATACCGACAATGAAATTCATGAAGAGACCAGCAGCACTGGTGGGGAGCCGAGCTCCCCGTGCCATTCCAGAGCGTCGGAATCTCCATCCCGGGGATTCGACACGAATGTCGGAAACGGAACCGGTAGCCCGAGAAGTGGGACAGAATTTATTCAATCCAAAGGAAGGAAAAGTACCAGCATTCGTCATGAATTGAAAATATGCCGTGAACGCCTCAGAGAGTTTGAAAAACGCCTCGCCCAGTTCGCAGACATTAGCTACATCAACAGTCTGGAAGACAAAGTCAGCCTGCTCATCAGTGATAACCAACGTCTGGAAGAGGAGAAATCAGAACTGGAAGAAGCAGAAAATGATAGTCGTCATCAGTGCCAAAGGTAACATAGCCACNTGGAAGAAGCAGAAAATGATAGTCGTCATCAGTGCCAAAGGTAACATAGCCACAATTTCGACTCATGCTTTGCTATCAACATCAATCAGCAATGGTCATGACGACGGCATCCGTGTGTTACACACGTAGCCAAGCCTGATGAAAGTGACATGGTTAATATGGGCCATCATAGGGCCAAGCTGGAGCTGAACCAGGAATTTTGCCGGAGTTGTCTTTAGTACCGTGGCACTGGATAAGTAAATTAGAAGCAGACTATTACGCTTGACTGAAGAAGAACAGGTGTTTATCTAAAAATAAATGAATTGGAGAAAACAGAGGAAAAGGGAATTTAGAGTGAGACAATGATTTCCCCTGGCGAAACCACAAAGCAGATGACAATGCAGAGTGTAGTCATGCTGAAGGCATCAGTTTCAGCTTTGTTTCCCTCATCCATATTCCAGATATTTTAGGATTCTGTACGTGAGTGCCTGGTCCAGCTCAAAGCTTTGTTAACTTTTGGGAAACTGAACTTGATTCAAGTAGAATAAATTATGCATTCATTTTACTCGTCCTTTTATCCCGGTTTGAGCATGTTCTGATTCAACGTTTGCAGCACGTGCTTTCCGTTGGTCTTCCTTGTAAGAGAAAAACGTGGTGCTCTTGGGATGGTATCAAGACCATGCTGGTTGGGGCTTGAAGTTCGGCATGAAACTACTAGCAACGAAAAGAAATTGCGGCTCGCGAAGTCGGCACAAGGAAAATTCTTCTCAATTTATGAAATATACACACCTGTGCCGCTCGCACCATAATGCGATATGTACAGGGACGGGTACTAAACAAGCTTGCAGCTGAATTTATCATACTGGTGAATAAGTGGTACCTTGCCAGAGTTCAGTTAGCATGTAGAGGAAGAAGCGGCTTAGCAAACTAGTGGTCATGTTGACTTGATGGTACCGGAGGATAATGAAGATACAGAGCGGAAGATGCGGTTATGGTAATAATTGAATCGTTGGTGTCGCGAAATCTTGGTAGAATTTATGTAGACAGGTTAGATTAGACGACCGAGGTTTGCATAAATGTGAGCACTGGTTTGGGCGACGTGGTGTGGGAAGATGATTTACTTATGTCTGCGGCTTAGCTTGTGAGACAGAATCTGTAATTAAGGGAATGAGCTGAACTTGAAGGATGCAGCTTTATCAGTCTTGGAGACAGTGCAGTGTTTGTAAGATTTTATTTTGCCGATGATGATGACGGTCAATGACTTGGTGCTGAAGCTAGAAGATGCGTAGATTAGATGCGCCACAACGATTGGGATCAGATCTTGCGTTGCCTCTGATTTCCTATGTGAGGAAAGGATATAGGGAGGGAGCAAATTAGAGAGATTTTTTGGATCCGCTGCGTCTGATTGTGAAGATGAATAAAGGAAATCAGCTGCTTTGTGTGTACTCCTGGATGATTGAAGATCGGATACGGAGATGTAGCAGACATCGCAGAAACGCTGGCGGTGTTCTCAAGCAGTTGAGATGAATGCGAAGGCTGATGAGCTCACGTTTTGAAATGTTTTTGATTTTAATTTACAGGTTGGAAGAAAGAGTGCTGGAGCTGGGGCAAAAGAAAAATGCGTTAGAGCAGCAATTGTCCAGCGAGAAATTGTTTGTGGAGCAACTTCGAATTAAAATCCGGCATCTGCAAGAACGTGAGGAAGACTTGTCTGCCCAAATCCTTCGCGTGGATGCTCTCGTCCAGGAGTTTGAGCACCGAAACTTTGAACTCGAGGAATCCTGCATTGATACAAAATGCTCTCTACAATTTGTGATTCATTCCTTACCTATCCTGGTGCTATGGTATTTGTGGGCAGTGCTGAAGCGATTCCAGATCCGACATGCCTCCGCGAGTGCTGAGCAGAAACGGAGTGACTTAAATTTGCTAAGTATTCAACACATTCCAGAAACCCCACCTGAAGTGAGCCTGACTCGGAAACATAAATTAAGCTCTGCTGATGCCACAAGTGCTGAGCCAACTCTGAAAAAATTACGGCCTGCGGATCACTTGCATTCTTACCAGCATCAGCTCCCCGCAAACCTTCTCAGGTTCTCAATCACACAAGAGCAAGAAATCATATTCAGAGGTCAGCAAATGATGCCTGGAATACAGGAAGTAAAAAATGAATTAGATGACATGACCGACGAAGAATCTGAAGCTGAAGCGGACGATCATGAGGAAACCATTGCCAAAGTCCCGCAGGGAATCCACACAGAGGTACAAACAAGCGAGGAGGCTTGGAGAGGCTTCGTCAATCAAATTATCGAAAAGCAACAAAAAGAGTGGGAACGGGTAGAGTTGACGCTGAAAAGGAAAATCGGAGAGCTGGAATCTCAAATCAGCAAGTATGAGTTGGAAAGAGAACAGTTGAAGGAACACAAAGGAGATGATGAAAAACAAGTTAAATTGGAATTACGAGGAACTGCTCTCCAGAACAGTCAAAACTTTCTTCAGGAGAGGCAATCATTACAGGAGAAATGGGAGAATTTACTGCGCGAATTGGAACAACTTGTTGGCCCTTCCCCTGTTCCAACCACAGCCTCCAGTACGTGGAAGGTCGAAAGTCAGGTTTCAAGCAGTAAGAAACAATTTGCCACCGATGAGACCAAGAAGGCCAAGGGAGACACTGGTCAAGAAAACTTATCAAGTCAAATCAGTCAGAAGAAAAGTGATGGAGAAGTAGTCAAACAGAGCGGAGGCAGCTTAGTTGCCCACCGAATCAGGTCCCTTTTCCCAGGGGAATGGAAGAAGAGTCGCGAGTCAGACGCCAACAATAAAATCAGTGATGTGCCACCTCCTCTGCCAGCCAAACCCCCGCCCCTACTTTGCAGCGCTCGTGCTGCGGAATCGAGCAATGTGGCAAATTTTATTGCTGACGCCAAAGTACTGAGTAAAAAGAACCCGCTCGTTAGTAAACTAGAAGAGGCTTTTAGGGAACAAGTAAGCAAATTTGAAGCCAGGGAGAAAGTCTTACTGGATGAAATCCACGCACTGAAACGTGAAATGAGAACAAAGGAGGAACAAAGTCTAGCGCTGGTGCAGGAGCGTAATTCCATGTCGGATGCGTGGACGACCACGACGGATGTATTCCGCCCTGATTCACCTTCCAGCCCAGCTCTCAGCCCGGAAGAAGAAAGTGATAAGTCACAAATAGTCTACTTGTCAGAGGAGAACAACAGGTTGCATATTATCTTGTCGGATCAAGAGGCAATCTTGAATCGCGTCAGGGAGCTGGAAGAGGAAAACGAGAGTCTCAGCTTGGAGCTCGTCGCCAATCTCAAACTTAAGAAAAGACTAGAGGATGCTCATGGTGTAGAAACTAATTTAAGAAATCGTATCGAAGAGCTAGAGTTAAGTGAAATCAACGCTAAAGAAATGGCCGAGGATGCTTCCAAGCGGGAGAGAAAATGCGTCGAACGAATTGCTCAGCTCCGGGAAGAGACTCAATTCCTCCGGAATAAATCCTGCCAACTCCAAGATGAACTCGAGTCCAAAACAACCCGTGAAAACAAATATACTGCTGAAATTCAATCCTTAAATAAACAAAGTCAAATGTCTCAATACCGAATTGGAGGAAAGAGAAAATCTCATCGAAAACAACATGTCCACCTCCCAAACTCAGGTTACAACCTTTTCAAATACTTTCACTAACTCTAATTCAGGTCTAAAATTCCTCTCTACGTGTGATTCCGTCGATAGTCGCGGAGACTATTAGTCTCTTAATGAGATAGTGGTCTTTTATTTACTACTAGTACTACCATTTGATCTTTCTAAATTACAAGGCCTACAAGTTCGATGAATTGCATGACAGGACAGAGAGTCATAAACCAGTACTTTCGAAATAGTAACCCTCCCATGCTCCTGCTTCTTCACAGTATTCGAACTCTTTTTTCAATCTCGCAATTCAGCATGTGTGGCTGATGATGCAACAGGAATCCAAACATATTTTCATAATGAAAATATAAAATGTCTTTTATGTACAAGTAATTCGAAAAGACAACATGAGTTAGATTGACGGGAAATTAATGGTTTCATCGCATGTGTTTTCAGATAACCAAACTTCGGAATCAGCTCCACGATCTGCAAGAACAACTCGGCGAACTAGAATGTACAAATGGCATGCTACGAGAAGAAGTACTTTACCTCGAGGTAAGTTTTAATATGAATTGTTGCATTTTCTATGCATCACAAGTTATCAATGCAAGCAGGCATTTCATTACTTCTCACATCAGTCAAGCCCCAGCTTAAAGGCCGCCATGCAATGTCTGCAAGCTAAAAAGCAATTGTGGCAGGACAGTGACGAATCGCATTCTATTTTACATACAAAGACATCCTTAAGCTGGGATTTAAATCCGACAATTTGCAGAATCTTGCGTTTGCAAATAGCAGAAACACAAAAGCGCATCTGTGCTGCGAAGTGCGGGACAAGAAAAGTCAATTTGCAAGATCCGTTCCTTGAAGAAAAGCCTTGTGATTATCCTTACACGCGCATTTCAGAGCGGTTTTTGAAATAATGTGCCACCGGAAAGAGCCAACGGCTCTGTGTAAATTGAACCATGAATATTAATCTCCTGTAAAACCTTTGCAAACTGCAACCACAAACACGAACTGCGAGTCTATGCACTGGACATGCAATCATTTGTACTACCAATTACTTTAGACCTCAAGGGGGTTACAAAGGATTGGAAATAATATTTGCAAATTCCCAGTCCCAGTCTGCAGGTTGAATGCGGAATCCTAGCATTGCTATTGCTAAGCTAAACAAGTCGTTGTTGTCAGCTCTCGGTTATGTTCCCAGAATTTAAAGTATGGTTTCCAACAGGGCCACAGAACGCTCGGAACGCTTTAATTTCCGATGCTAAAACCTGCAACATTTTTATTTCCTTTATGAGCCCGTCGGCTGTACCGCATAATTGCCGGCACATTTTTTCAGGTTGTAGTTAAAAGTCACCTCAATATAGCGAGAGGGCAGAATGAATGTGAGACCGCAAATCTGGCTTACGAAACTAATCTCATAATTATATTATCCTGTGATATTTAACCACCGCTGCCACGTACTGAGAAACGCATATTTTCCTATTTCCGGTTCCTGTTAATTTACGCCGACAAGTCAAGATTCTAGTAGCTAAAAAAATTAATAACAAACAATTGCTATCGCTTCATTCCATAAGATCAAGTGACCATTAAAGCAGTTTTGATTTTCTGCAAAAGCTCTTATGTACATCAAAACAAAACTTAGGCAAACATTGTTTGTTTTTGCGGTTGGGACGCGGACGGAATGTTTCTTTTTCCCAATACCTCAATGGCGGTGTTACATGGCTGCAGTTTAGTGTGATATGAAATTTTGTTGAGTGGGTTACCACAACCAGTTCTCAAATAAATGCAACAAACTGTACTTTAACTGCGACTACTTGACAACGTTAACAATCGTAATGTAACTTAGTGACAAAAGGGTTAAAGGAGACATTGTTGTATGGAATGCATGTGACTCGCACTCTAGTGCTGGCAATAGCTGAACTACATAACCAAAAATAGCGAACAGAATTGCTACCATCTTTCAGATGAACGCGGTAAAAGATGTGATTTATTCGTAGCCAGGTTACAGTTCCCATCCAATTCAGTTAGCTTGTGAAAATATATACACTTTCTTTCTCTCTGTTTGCCTCCTGTTTCGCACTGCTAGAGTAGCTCCTAATGTTCACGTCAGAACTAGTAAACAATAAGATGTATGATCCCCTGCTAAACAAAAGTGTGGAGTCACCTTCGTTGTGTAAAAGTTAGCCAAATTTGAGCCAAAGAGTGAATGAAAGCGGGGCAGTTCTCGGAATTCGCTTGGTGAACAGATGAGACTGACATATAAGGCTGAAGTTGCTGCAGTTCTAAAAGTCGTGGAAGAACTCAAGCTCTTTTAGGAACCGAAACAGAGTTTGGCAGTTCACAAAGTTTGACTGTTTACACTTTTCCAAAGATAAATTACGCTGCTGTAATGCAATTGGTAACCGCAATGGAATGAAAAAGATTGAGGTTTTCCTACAGCTTTCTAAGATAAATTACGCTGCTGTAATGCAATTTGTAACCGCAATGCAATGAAAAAGATTGAGGTTTTCCTACAGCTTTCCCTCTGATGGTGTGCTGTACAGGTTGTGTGGTCAGCATTAACAAATCTTTGCTTGAAGAGAATAAATTGACCATAGGTGGAAACGTATTTAGAATGCGATGTAGGAAAGGAAGCACGGGGTGATGAACGGCTATACACAGCATTGTATTGGTGCAGCTCACCTTTCCATGCATGTTCATGCTTTATCCTGTGCTAACATAGGCAAATCTTAAATAGAGGAAAGATACAAAAGTTAGTTTCGGATCCCAGTGCGGATTTTAAGTCTAATCAAATCAATATATCAAGCAAAGTGTTTTGCATTAGTTACTCCGTGTTATGGCCATGATTAATCGGATTACCTTGTCCTGGTGTTGGAGTAAGTGGTAAAATGCAAGTTTTCCCATGAACGTAATTGGGTGTAATTGATGTCATATTCATGAGAAGAGTGTATCGTAAGACGATTTAGGCATGGGAAATCGGAACGTAATTTAATGAGGTAGTGCTTCTGTAGCTGATGCCACCAACAAGCTTTAGTCGGGACTTGGAGGCAAAACCCACGAGGGATTACGGCATATTAAAATTCCATGAAAGCATCAATTCATTCATGTGCAAGAATAGTGCATGGGACAGTAGCTGATGGAAATCTACGGCGGAGCTGTGATTAGTAATTTGAGGTTCGAGTGGAAACTTGAGTGTGATACGGCTTTTGAAATTGTGGATCGGATTCGCAATAAATCAAGGCACGGTTTCGAGGGCCAACCCAGCTCATTAATTATGAAAAAATGAAGAAGGATGAGTCCGCGGGTGTGGAGAGCTACGAATTGCTGAACCGGCCTCAATGGTAAGCTGTTGTGTACATCACACATCGTGAGGCATCTCAAGCCTCCTTTGGGCTGAAACCTAACATGAAAGTGCATGCATTATGAGACATCCGCGGAAAGAATCGTTACCAGCTCTGAATTAGTCAAGTGCCTCACTGCAAAAAGTACAGTTTTATTGCTTCAAGAGAAAAAGTTACTGGTGTTGTTGTTGAGTAAAGTGATGCAGCGCACTGAAAACCCAAAATTTGCTTATGAATGAATTGTTTCCAGAAGTTGTGTTGATGTAGGCCAGTGGTAGAAATAAAGGCTGAAGAATAGGCAAAAATTCATCGGTGGAATGCAAGAGGCGACCAGCAGAAAATGCGCTGCAAAGTT
>VRMD01003287.1:0-11220 GCA_009872375.1 Sminthurides bifidus | reverse complement strand
CCATATTTTCGTATAATCATTTCTTTTCTGAATCCCTAAATAGCTGAGATACGACCAGCCTGCCGCCAAAATCACATTGTACACAAACAGATACAGCTTCACAACTCCACTTTGTGCACCGGCCATTATGGATTTTACTTGTAGCTGTGGAACTCTTCTGGAGTGGAGGTATGATTAAAACAAATTAGCGTCGCTGTCCTCGTTTGCAATGTACTTCGTCCACCGCGAAGACTTAGGTGCTGTCGTAGTTTGATAAGTCACGCCTAGAGTTGCCTGATTTTCTGATTCTTCTTCTCCAAAGTCACTACTCCAATCGATGTCCGCCTCAAACTGGATGTCACACTTTGAGTCTTGTTCCAATGCTTCGTTTGCCTTTTCTGCCTCTTTGCTGAGTCGCTGTTCGTTTAGTTTCTGAACAACAATCCGACACTCTTTTCCCGTGCCTTCGTGAAACACCTGTAAATGTACATGTTATAAGAAAGGTATGCGGTCAAATTATTTTTGGGACTTGAGTGAAGGTCGATATCAATGTAAGTTAATTTACATGCACTCACCTGTTTCAAACTTTGTTTGGTATTGCAAACTTTGCACGTCCACTTGTTCGTTGATTTCTTTTCTATTTGAACCTGAAAAGATCAATAGCCGGCTGTTAAAGCATGGTAACAAGCTAGCTTGAAAAGGCGAACTTCTTCGTAGTCGCTGAAGTCACGCGTATCATGTTGCAAGGCGAATTATGCGGAGAAGTAGGTTTGTCTTATCGTCACGTATCATGCAATGAGTATAGTGACTGACCAAGTATTATAAAAAAAATTGGACTTTCCACATTGCATCACAGTGCCTCTAATTGGATATGTGAAACAGTGCAAATGCAATTAGAAGGACTGGAAGCTACAGAACAGACCCTCTCCGAATGCTCTATATCTACATTTAACTTCCCACAGCATCTTAATTAACCAGAAAAAATTCAAATGATAATTTGTACACATGCTAACAGTTTTACCCTAATATACTTCGTCGAGAGTTCACCGGCTACTCTAAATCTCACCTGAAAAATTTGGCAGGTAACACACTGGACCACTTGAAGATTTTGTGCCATTTGCTAGTTACCAGCTCGATCCCATTGGTACTTTTTGCCTCAGCTGACGCTAATGAAGATGCGACGACGCGTCATTGACATTGAACTTGAACTGTGGGTCGGATCCAGTTAAATGACCACTACTCTGCACTGGTGGACCAGCGATTCAGTCTCGTTCATGCATCAAAATTGATAGTACCTATATGATAATATTGAACCTATATGTAATATCCTGAATATAAACCTTAATGCATACGACTGTATGGGAGCAAAATGTTTCGACGAAAATACCAACGTGCAGTGTGGAGTGTCCGCCACTGGACGGCGAAGTTCTTCCTGGTTGTTTAGCGGAGGCGAGAAGTTCTTAACTGCCGTTTGCCATGTGATGTTGGAATTAATTTTGTTTCAAAGTTTGTTGTCATTGATGAAGTTTCCTTAAGTGTTAGAACAATTAAAAAATATTTGTAAAATAACAAGCACTTTTGGCTCGCCAAGATGAGTGCACCTATGCAATTTCTCAGACGGGAGCTTGCCAGTGCCTGCAGTAAACGGTGTAAGTCTTCATTTTACGAATTATTGTTGAAATAACTTAACATTTAACTATTGCTCACGGGTAAGGTATATATGTAAATTGCACTTGTAAATTAATTGCTACTGACCTTGCAGGGCTATGGACTTCCATGGTTTCGTCTAACGCTAATCAAGCATCTACAATCGAAAGTGCTGCAACGGAGCCAGGAAGTAAAGAAGTTGAGTTGAGTGCGAAAGCTACCAGAATTTCGGAGCAGCGACAGAAGCTCCGATCAGCGGAAGAGCAGGCAGAAGCTCAAAGAAAGTTGCAGAAGCATCAGGAAGAAACTTTTGCCCCTTATCGATTCATTTATCCTGAATTTTTACCCGATCCTGATTTGAAGAGACGCATACCGTATTCGAGAAAAACTGGAACGAATGGATATGTTGAAGCGACGTTCTAACATTGATATACCTGAGTTTTACGTTGGTAGGTGTCAAATCTTGTCATATGACCAGACTTTCCTAAAGTGTAACTTCTCAGTCTGACGCAATGCATGCATAACAAAACTAACCTGTAGTTTTCACTTTTAGGGAGCGTCTTGAGAGTTTCAGTATCGGATCGTCACAGTCCTGATAAATGCAATACATTTGTCGGAATTTGCACTGAGAGAGGAGGGACAGGGCTTCAGGCATTTTTTGTCCTTCGGAATCATGTCGACGGTCAAGGTATGAAATAAAAATTACATGATGAAAAACTTAATCGCCCGGAAAGCATATAATATGTTTCAAAACTAAAACACTGCAGGAGTAGAAATCATGTACGAGATGTACAATCCCACCATTCAGTCAATCACAGTATTGAAACTGGAGAAACGACTAGATGAAAATCTACGGTATCTAAGGGACGCTCCACCTGAATACTCTACGTTTCCATTCGATATGCCCCAAGAAAACAGAAGTCCTGATGCTTTAGTTCCTCTAAATCCGATGAAGGTTGGAATGTATAATTTTTGCCAACAGCATTTGATACGAGCTAATTGAAATAATTGTAAACAAGAAAAACCATGTCGGACAGGTCAAGCTAAAACCAAAGCCATGGAGTTCCAAATGGCATTTGTGGGGTTTGAAGGGCATCGAAGACATAACAGATCAACTCGACGCACGGCAGCTGAAGAACATGAAGGCGTTCAAGTTCAATTTTAACATTGACCATCTGAAATACGATTTGATGAAAACTTACAGGTAAAGACTTAACATTTTCATACCTGAGGTAATGCATTCTTCGTATACGCAAGTTACATTGAATTATTCTGCACAGTTCAAATGCGTTTCTTACAGAGAGACAATACCGGCGGAGGAACAGACCGAAATATTTGGCGAGGTTCACGAAACATTGGCTAACCAGACAAAAGTTTTACGAAGTCAATAGTTCCAAATGGCATTTGTGGGGTTTGAAGGGCATCGAAGACATAACAGATCAACTCGACGCACGGCAGCTGAAGAACATGAAGGCGTTCAAGTTCAATTTTAACATTGATCATCTGAAATACGATTTGATGAAAACTTACAGGTAAAGACTAAACATTTTCATACCTGAGGTAATGCATTCTTCGTATACGCAAGTTGCATTGAATTTTTCTGCACAATTCAAATACGTTTCTTACAGAGAGACAATACCGGCGGAGGAACAGACCGAAATATTTGGCGAGGTTCACGAAACATTGGCTAACCAGACAAAAGTTTTACGAAGTCAAAAGAGGAAACGTAGTTTTATTAGGCCGCAGAAAGCGGCTTTGAAGAATTCTCAAGTCACAGTAGCTTCATTTTTTATACAACAAAGGTAATTGAACTGCCTGTATTAAAGTCATGTAGAAATCATAAGTCTTCTCCGTCTTGCTCTTGTATTTCAGTAAGCATTTCTTTGCACTTTCCATTAACATGATCGTCGTTCTTCGATGCTTCTCCTTTTTCCGAAGAAACTGCTTCACAATCCACTTCGTTATTGCATTCATCCTCTTCACTTCCGTCATCGTCATTACCTTTGGCACGAGCATTTTTCCTCGGTGGAATGGACAGTAGGATTGAATCTTTCCAGCTCTTACCTTGAGCTACATGGGCTAGTATAGAAAACACTGCAAAACAGAAAATCACATTCAGTGAAATCTACACCTTTGCAATCCACGCAGGGCGTTCTCCAACGTCTATGATCCAGTGACTGGCTTACCTTTGATTGATGCTTAGGACGTTTCTGGTTTTCATGTCAATATACTCTTGCAAAGGCAGTCTTGCATGCTGAATACCCTTTTCTTCTGCTAAAAGATGACACAAACCCTAGGAATAGCAAATGGTCAAGTGAGATTTACGTGAAAATTAGTGTTTGATGAAATTAGTTGATTTCCGCAAAGGTACGGGATATATGATATGGTTTTAGCATTGCGTGCTTACCTTTTTCGAATTGTGGTCAACTAAACCACCAATTACATACACCTTGTCTTCATCTACAGTGGTTAACACATTCTTGGAGTCGCTGGTTAGGTAGACTATTTTATCTTTTTCGAATATTTGTATCGTAGCTTTCTTCATGGAACATCACCTGTGTAAAGGCCCATCCATAATCTGTAATCTCTGTTACAAATATTCTACCATGCAAGCAAGTTAGCTAACTTACGTCCCAATTTTCAAATCCTATTTGTTTTTGATACAGCCTCCTTAGATAAGCCACCAAAACTAGTGACGTGAAATTGAAATGGATCTGGCAGAGATCGGTTGACACTATAACAACGGTTAACTTGGTTCGCACACCGAAGACGATCCTGTGATAGTAAAGGCAAAAATTCAATTCCTGTACAGTCTACAAGTAACATCCAACAATGAGTCTCTCATCGACAACCATGAGCCTGAGCCTACTGACCTTCGGTATCATCAATTCATCAAATGACATATCCACGACTATGTGGGTTTTGCGACTGGACTCAGCCATTTTCTTGAATCGACGCCTTCTTTTGCCTCCACCTTTGCATTTGTTCGGCAGACCAAGTTGTTTTCGTTTTTCCTTCTGTAGTTTTCTGCAACAGATTGAAAGTGAGCTATCCATTAATAAGGAATATAAAAATCATTGTTCGGATAGTTAGCAGGATATCAGGATTACCTTTTCAACTTTTTGGTTCTCTCCCATTCTTCATGTCTTGCTTGACGCTTAAGAAAGCGCTTCGATGCGACNGGATAGTTAGCAGGATATCAGGATTACCTTTTCAACTTTTTGGTTCTCTCCCATTCTTCATGTCTTGCTTGACGCTTAAGAAAGCGCTTCGATGCGACTGACGCGGCATCAATCGTACTTCTGTCGAAGGGTTTGTCTTTGGCCTGCTGACTTAAGCTAGGCACTCCAGTAGGACCTGATGAACTGACAAAACCGTTTGATTCTGAGTTCGATAATGGTGAAACTTCTACTGAATCACCGGATTCAGCCATGTTATCAACCAGTTTACGCTAATAAAAACCCCCAAGTTACAAAGTGTACTGCAGTTATAATTTTCAAAAATAATCTTAACCACATGAATTTATAATGCACTTTTGTTGACCTCTGATGCACTATAGCAAGCACGTTGTTAGTAGTCGTACGTAAACACATGGACTTTATGCACTCTTCCAAAATGAATGGATTTGCATGGGGTACTGACATTGAAATTAATCCTTCATTCCACACAGGGAGGAAGGACGAGCGGATACTTTTGAATATCTGGGCACGAGGAAAAATTCCAATTCCATTATAGCCTTAAAATCTTGTGGTGCTTATATAGTGTCGCTTAATATTAATTACAATTAACTTTATCGGCAACATAGTTATTTTGCAGCTACGGAAAACTTTTGACAGCATGGAATAAAGCTTTGCATCACCTTCTTGACACTTGATACGTAAATAAAACTTCTTGGCCACATCTGGAATTAACGATAGAAAGTTTCAAAAATGAAAGTTAAATTGTTAAGTCGAAACCCTGACAGATATTTTCGCGAAACTAAGAATGATATTCACAAAGTCCCCCGTAATTACGATCCAGCGTTGCACCCCTTCGAAATGCAGCGAGAGTATACCCGAGCCTTGAATGCAGTGAAATTGGAGCGCGTGTTTGCTAAACCCTTCATTGGAGCTTTGGATGGACACGGCGACGTGATCACTTGCCTGGGGAAGCATCCAAGTCAATTGTCTTCATTATTTTCTGCTGATGCAGAAGGAGTCGTAAGTCTTAACTTCTTTGAGCTCTTGCATTTCAATTTCCCAGCATTGTTCCTTACTAGGCAAGACGAGCTAATCCATTCGAAATTTTACATAGGTGAAACAATGGAATGTACCATGGAGAAAATGTGTACGCACTCTCAAGGCCCATCAAGGTAGCACCAAGGGAATCGCTTTCACACCCGATGGAGACACAATGATATCAGTTGGGGATGATAAAAATATTCAGTTTTGGGACATAACTACCAACATTAATGGCGAGTCTACAAGTTCTCAATCAGAAGAGACCCCTAAGCATACTATTCCAACTAAGGTATTAAGGATGGCATAGATTTACACTAGTGCAATATATAGAAATTAGAACCGGTAGGACGTCGCAGTTGGAAGTAGATAATTTCAATCAATTATGTTATGTTGACTTTCAGTATAACCTGTCCGGAGTTACCCATCATGTAAGGAAAAGTTCATTTGCCACTTCTGGTGACGCATGTTTACTGTGGGATCCGACGCGAACAGCTCCTATTCAAGAGTTTCAATGGGGTGTTGATTCCGTCAATTGTGTCAGATTTAATCAATCTCAGTCAAATGTAGTTGGTACGTTAGTTCAGTTCAAAACTCTTCATCATGATATTAAGGATGTTTAATAGCCATTTGGTAATTTATATTCTATTAACTCAAGTAATTTTTAATTTTGCAGGCGCTTGTGCTGTTGACAGAAGTATTTTACTTTATGATATCAGAGGAAATACTCCTATTAGAAAAGTTGTGTTGAAAATGAGGAGTAATGCCCTGTCGTGGAATCCAATGGAGCCTTTTGTTTTTGCAGTTGGAAACGAAGACTACAAGTAAGTTTTTGATACAAGCTTATTGGAAATATACTTTTAGGTCCTGTTTTAAACACTTTTTTGATTGCAGCTCGTACTTGTTCGACATGAGACGGCTTAAATTTCCGATGAATATCCTGAAGGACCACGTCTCAGCGGTAACAGACATTGACTTCAGTCCAACTGGGAAAGAACTGGTATCTGGAAGTTGGGACAAGACACTCCGGATTTTTGAAGTTGAGAAGGTACAGTTGCTTTTGATAGTATCTAGAGGCAACATTGTTTTGAAATGGATCAATTGAACCGTGTTTTATTTAACCTTTTAACTCGGATTGCAGGGACATTCACGTGAGGTATATCACACCAAGCGAATGCAGCGCCTAACATGTGTCTTGTGGACCTTAGACAACAAATATGTGATTTCTGGCTCCGACGAAATGAACGTGCGCATATGGAAAGCCAAGGCATGGGAGAAACTTGGAGTGGTAAGCAAACTTCCAGTTTGTGTAAACTTTTTCCGCAGGATTAGTTGCGAGGTCTTTGTCCTAAAAATTTTTGATACCGTCTTTTCAACAGCTTAAAACACGTGAAAGAGAAGCCCTGAGTTATAACGAAGCTCTTAAGGAAAAGTTTGCAGAATTTCCTCAAGTTAAAAGGATTGCTCGCCATCGTCACGTCCCGAAACATGTCTTCACATCGAAGCAAGAACATAAAACAATAAAAGATTCCACAGCAAGAAGGTATAAGATAAATTCATTACTACTCTTGGCTTATTTGATGCTTTGGCAGAGTGGAAGTAGAACTGACGATGTTGATGATTTTTTTTCAGAGAGGCGAATCGGCGAGCCCACAGCAGACCAGGAACTGTACCGTTTGTTCCAGAGCGCACCAAAAGTGTTGTCAAAGAGGTGGAGTAGAGAGACAGTATATGTTGTTTTATTTTTACAGCTACAAAATAAATGTTTTTTAAAGAAGTTCAAATATCATTAATAATTTCATCTCTCCATGTCGTTGAAGCAAGCAAAATTAGTTGCTACGATCTAATGAGGTTGAACGCCATGATGAACTGGTTCGCCTTCATAGTAACCTACAGTTTCCATGCGCATGTAAGTGTTTCTTCTTCGACACAAATTTCGCGGCCATTAGTAGAAGTTTAAATTCGAAATCATCCGTTCTCAATCTTTTGTACATTAACCCTTTTTTGGCAATGTTGCTGAAAGGATTGCCAAATTGCAGTAACTTAATCTGCATCAAACCAGGCACGTTAAGTGCAACTGGGGCTGTGCCAGCAAAATCAGAAAGCGAGTGTTGTGCAACATGTAGACACCCCCTATAGATTCTTTTTGTAGGCGTCAGGCACCCGTTCTTGTAAATTTACAAGCTGAGAATTAAGAGAATGCTCTCTTAATTTGAAACGTTATAAACTTATATTAGGCTAGATATGGGTTCCTCAGCTACAGACCCGGTTTCGGATCCTACAGAGGATGTCTGCCGGATTTGCCATGATAATCCAAGCCGAATGGTTCTCATCTCCCCATGCCTATGCAAAGGTATGTACACTAGTACTCGCGATGATTTACCACTCTCTCTTCTCCAATATCATTTTTTTCAATTACTCGAACAGGTTCAATGGGAAAAGTCCATCGCACTTGTCTAGAAAGGTGGTTAGCAGAGTCCGGAAAATTGAATTGCGAAATCTGTGGGCACGTATTCGAAACCATCCGACGACCTAAGGTAATGCTCCACAACAACAGTGTTCATGTCATGATGCTGATGCTGATGATAAACGCTGACTTGAAATTGACCAGTACACCGGAATTCAAAGTATTGTGGCATGGATAAGACAACCGCTTGCCTGCAACAGACACCCGAAACTTGTTTTTTGATCTCGCCTGCTTTTTCATTCTGACACCTTTGGCAGCCATATCCGCATGGCTTTGCGTTGTAGGCGCAAAGCACTACAGCAGTGAGCACAGTGTAAGTCACCATTAAGGCCTTTAACCATCAATCATCTAGTTCAAGGAGTTAAGGATGAGTTGTATCCTTTTCACTTTTCATTACGGTCTCATTCTCCATACTCAAGAAACGTTGTGATATTAGCACACGTAAGTTTCATCAATTCTCCTTTCATTTAGGCAGCTAATCGGGGTTACGAGGCAGAGCTTATGCGAAAACAACAAGATCCCGCATTACTGCGAGAAAGGTCTTTCGAAACAATAGAAAGACTCCGCCGAGCCAAAACGATGGAGACCTCAAATGCCACATGGACGTCCATAGGGCTACTGACGCTGACCGGCACACTATTGGCCGCTTACTACGTCTGGCTATTTGTCGCAGTAAGGTAGATCAATGGGCATTTGCACAACCAGTTTTCCTTCCTCTAAACTATTTAATTAATGACAATAGCTAATGGCCTCGTCGCTCAAAAATTTCAGATATCATATTCAGGTATGGAAAGAGTGGCGTGCTAGAAACTTCATCGTTACGATTTCTCCTCTGAACGCGCAACGTTTGGAAGAGTCTCGTGCAATCTCAGAGTGAAAGTTGCTCCTCGAGTGCCCGAGCAATAAAGGCTGAAGGGCCAGTGAAGCCCATTGAATTATTGAAAGTCCACGGTCAAGAAGCTTCTCCTGTGCCCTCAAGATCGGAAGCGTGGATTCAAGCAAGTAGAAGTGATGTGGCAAAACCAAAGCCCATTCATGAAGAAATCTTACCCCACCATTCTGGATTTCTCATGTCAACGAAAATACAGGATGTAAACCACGTCGTGATTCCGATTGCAGATTTAAGAAAGTCTGATGGTTCTGATAACGACAGCTTACGCCAGGGTAATGTGATGAATCGCAACTCAAATGCTAATTATGATAGGCAAGATGACATAGATTCAGTTCGCAAGCACGAAGTATAGACTCGCCTTCCTGACTACGTTTGCTCTAGCCAAGTCATTTGAGAGGAGAAAAAAGGTTTGATGGAACGAGGTACAAATTTTGATGTTCTATTTACATCACTAAAGCTACAGCTTTTTATTCCGTATCGTAATAATAAAGTAGCAAAAATAAATAGACAGTCATCACGCCAGCAATAAATACACATCATACACGCAAGCAAGTAACTATGGATAAAAGTATCTCGGTTTAAGTTTTTAACCATTTATAAATAAAACATAGAACAGGTAACTTTTTCAACTCCACTGTTGCCGTCGTACTTTACGCCGTGGTATACGTTAAGCGATTGAAGAATCCGGATAGCTCAAGAAACCGGAAGATTGTTTGGACAAATTACAAAATACAATTTGTGTAGTCGCTATTTTACTTTATCTTTTAGCTCTCCTTAAATCCCTGTGACTCTTCTGATCCATGGTTTGTAAAACGTCATTCTCATATAAACTCCAGGAAGGTTTGGGAACGCGCATTTGATCCCATGGGAAACAGTTCCTGCTAGAACCCATTGGCCACTATGTCGTTGTAGGGCGAGAGGACCTCCACTGTCACCCTGCAAAGTCATTCAGCCACACTTTAATTTTCATCCGATCCCTTAACGGAATATTAAGGATCGCAGTCTGTGGCTTTCTTACCTCACATGAGTCCTTCAGACCCTTTTCGTAACCAGCACAAATGAAACTCTCGCGAATGGCTTTTACGTGACCAGATTTCAAGAACATGTTCTGACACTCGGTATTGTTCATGATAGGGACCTCTACCTCATGCAGTTGTTGAGGTACGCTTCCGCCTGTGGAAATAAAAGGATTAGTACACAAGCTGAAATCTATTGAAACTGGAATTGGCTAGTCGTTAAAAGTTTTTGCTATAGCGAACCGTATTTAAGCCGTCCCCATCCAGTGACAAAAGCGTGCTTTCCCACAAACACATCTTCTTCATTGGGAAGGCAAATTGGAACGATGTTTTCTCGGTACTCTACCGGAGACTCGAGCTCCAGTAGAGCAATGTCGTTTTCAAAGGTTTGAGCATTGTAGTCACGATGGACAATGACTCTTTTCACAGTTCGGGTCACCGGAGCATGGGTCGTGTCAGTCTCAGAGGAAATATCAAAATCACCGAGCACAACAGTCAAAGTAGCTAAGAATCCAGGCGAGCAATGAGCCGCCGTTAGCACGTACTTCTTGGAGATAAGAACTCCCCCACACTTATTTTTGGAAAATAGACCGAGCCAAGTGGCTTCACGAACTAAAGCTTGCCAAGGCCATCTCCCAGCCCTGGCAGGTTTGCCTCCAACAATGCGACCTTGCTTGACCATGGGTCTCACGCCACAGTCTGAAAAAAACAAAGAACAGGTTATTATACAACTGCTTAAATTCATAGTTTCAAGTTCTTTGACTCGATCCGCTGAGTTTGCTGTGTCAACACCTTTACATTCAAACGATTGTTATTTGCAAGATTTACCTGATTTGTAATCTAAAGGTCGCCTAGTAGTAGTACTTTTCTGCGTGGTGGTTGTCGTTGTTGTAGTCGTAGATGTGACTTTCTTTGGGGGGTTTTTGGTACTTGTGCTTGGTTTGCTCGAGCTCACTTTGCTGGGTTTTGTCAACTTAACTTTATTAGTCACCGGGAAAGGAG
>VRMD01003286.1:0-11221 GCA_009872375.1 Sminthurides bifidus | reverse complement strand
GCCTTGGCCGGTTCACCATTTCCAAATTAACAGCCATTAATCTTACTTTCTGCCTTGGCAACGGCTTGCACTTTATCATACCGCCATTCATCAATGGTGCACGTGCTCGTGTCTGAAGTAGACCCAACAGATAGGCAACAACTGCTTAAATATTTACGGGATAGAGAAGCGGTCAAACGTCAATTTTCTATTGGCTGTGCTCTACATATCTCTTCGCTCTTTTTTATAGCAGTGCTGAACTCAAGAGGCGTCACAAATTTTAAGTGCTGCAATTTTCACTGGTTTATCTAGTGAAGCAACTCGATGGTGTTGCTACTCAACTGTGGAATTCATTCTGCACCGTGTTAAAACCCTCGTTATACGGAATGCTAGAGCTCTTTATGTCTTTTATCACCCGGGTCTCGAGTTTCATGTCCCTTTTGGAGCCATAATCGAGCCTAAATTGCTCGGAAACCCTGGAGGACATGTATAGTTTTTCTTTCGTCTACCCTCCGAACTCTCGTCTGCCTCGAGTCTCTGAGCAGAGCCACGTACGAAAACATTGTTTCTTGAACAGGATCTGCTCACAATTCATGATGGAATGAAATGTGAGTCTGAGCCACTTGATGCTCTGCTAAATTAATTTACTCACATAATGCCGCCAGTGATTTATTGTCATGGATTCACGGGCGAAGATTGACAGGAATTAATTAATTAAAATGGAGAAACAAAGGAAGGTGACAGATCAAGTTTGAAATGACCCGGGCGGCTGACTTGATAACGGAGTCATTGTCGGTGTTGTATGAACCCTGAAGCTTATCCGGGTACAAAGTGAGCAGTAAGAGAGCTGGCGCATGTACATGAAAAGACCGACTATGCCGTATTATTAGCATATTAAATGTAATTCCCATATGCAAAAAGTAATAAGGAGGAAATGGAGCACGTTCTCATGGTGCATATCACTCACGCTTCTTCTTTTCCCAGTAACTTTTGTTCACGAAAGATGGGCTGTGCTCCGCAGGACGTTGGAATTCTCAGAAGCTGAGTGATTAGTGCAGGAGAAAATAGGCTTCGACATAGCTTTGGGAACTTGCAGGGAAAGTTACGGTGACAGCGGAGAGCTTGAGTCTGTTAAGTTAATGTGAAGGTGAGTGGATTCAATTATGCTGGGAAGTTGCTACAAGAAAGTGAACTGCGAGCTCCTGACAAGGCAGTTTGATGATGATTCTTCTATTCCACTTCCTCATATCCGTCAAGTGTGCAGAATCGTAGAGCTTTAGGTTTGAGCCCTGCTACAGCTCCAGGTGGTATTTCCGGGCGTCAAAATCGCCTTACAAAAGCGCAACGCGCTAAGAGCTCAGAGACAAATGGAGGGCATAGTCTAGGTCGTGTCTTATATTTATTCTACTAAGGAGCCTTCCTTGTTTCATCGCATTAGTTTTTATTCCGTTTATCTGATGCAGGAAAGATTGATGCTTTCTTCGAACTTGCTTCGTAGCTGATTTACCTTTCGCTTACAAACGTAATGCAATTCCAATCAGTGTATCTCTCACCATGATCCAATTCCGTTCATGAGCCCAGGATGGATGAGCAAGGAAAACTTGCCAGATTGTTCCACAAGAGTTGTTGTTTTCGTAGCAATAAAATGTCAGTCTCGTGCCTTTATAGTTTTTTCCCGCTGTCCTGGGGCAAGCTAGAGCAAGAAAATTTTTTCTGCTTATAGAGTAAAAGATTCTGTAGACTGTACAGGAAATTAGAAATAGAAGCCTTGGATTAAACTTACCAAATTCGTGAACTGTGATTTGAGTTTTTCGCAAGGAACTGGATATCAGTTATTACGTGTGGGATATTGCTTTGAACGATTACACTTTCTTTCATAGCGCTTCAGTTCATCGACAGGGTCAGTCCGCTCAGTCTTGTGCAGGTTGCACGGTATAGTAATATTCGCTCAAGCCAAAGTATTATTTTCCTACGATTTTCGTTTTAGTCAAGCGTCAAAGCTCCGGGACAGCATGGGAGGCTGTGGCTATTGCATTTATCTACAAGGGGGAAATTCGTACATTGGGTTTTCAAGAAATTGCTCTTTGGGCTTTTCATCTTTTCTTCGCGACTCCATACGTGAATCTGGTTAGTTATAACCTGCATGGAGTAGGTCCTTGTCATCGATTTTTATGTTGCAAAATAGAGTCTGGCCATATACATGCATACTTGCGGAGCGAATTCATTGTGCCATCCATCATTGTCATTTCAGCGGAAGTTCTTGATTTCGTTCGGATCAAGCGACCGACTTTGAAATCTTAGATGATGCTGTGAGTATTGTTAGGTTTTATGCTGCGGTCCATCCTCTCTTCCTCTCAACCGCAGCCGAGACCAGTACCTGATAACGTTTTTGCGACCCGAGTCATCTCCTGTTCTAAAAATGGAGTTATGGTTTCAGATTTCTTCTCGGCTGTCTACGTCTACACACAACTCCATCCAGGACTTTATAGGCTTCGTTTACTCAGAATCTACACCTTCTCTATGTTAGATGGGGAGGGGACGTGCAAGCCATAAACACTCATTCCGTTGACTTGTCTGTTTTAATGGAGGACTGTGCCTGATTGCAAGTGTGGACTTTGCCACCTTGGCAGAAGTAAGTACGAGTATGAAAGGAGACAAGAGCGGGGAAAGTATTTGCTGCTCCAGCTTATGATTGCAGGGCTGAAGCCGGAATGAAGCTCTGTCTCTGTGTAATGCAATTTAACCCTGGGAGTTAGTTCAGCTTTCCGCGTGAGCGAGCGCGGAGGAAGTAAAGAGCCAAAGTAAACAAAAGGGAGAAGGAGATGATTTCCAGTTGAAGAAGTAGCTATTGTTGTTAATGTTGGTCAACTTGGATGCTCCCAACGGCTTCCAGCTCTCATGAATGCAATGAAGGGACTGGAACTGGCCGCAATTCAAGGAGCCTTTTTCAACGGAGGACAAGTATGAAGTACGGGGAGGGAAGTTGGCGGCTAGCGGCCATATAGTTAATGCATGTAGTAGTGAAGGCATTTGGTGAGAGGATTTAGTGAAAATTTGGCAATATTGACAGCGTGCAAAACTAGTTGTATGAAACGTGTTTGAGTATAGGCGAGTCGGCGGAAAGTGAAATAATTTTACGTGCGTATACATAAAATATCGATGTATCGATCTGGTCATGTGCAGCGCACGTTTGATTTGTTGACAGTCGCTCCCTCGGTCCTGGAACACGAGCTTCAGCATCCCATCATGACTGAGATGATGTGAATCTTCTCGTCCGGTAACCGCTTTCACAACTTTCACCGCAGCACAACCCCAGTCCGCTCGCTACTACCCTGGAGATACCATGTTGATCATGACTCTGCTCGCGATGCTGCTGGGAAACTTTCTTCACGCCTCAGCCGTCCGTGAGTGCTATTCTAGCCGTCTGATAATTTTAGTTTTCGCGTCTCTCTTCAGCTAAAACGAACACGTCTCCGAGAAAATGCTATTCATGATAAACCTCTCCTAAGCTGACAACAGGCAGGGCTTTTCCACACCGCTTTCCCCGCTCAAGTGATACTCATCGCAATCTCAATACACGCCAGGTGAATTGTATGCCAAAATTCCTGTAACTAATGGCCATATCTCTCCCCTTTCCCGTCTATTAAACTTTCACTTACAATACTAATCGACCTTGTTACTCTCCAGCGTACTTTTACCCCCTGACAATCTATCACTGGAGCTTGAATAAGTAAATGGCAGTCAGTGTCATGCCTTGCGACTCTTGTAAAAACTTCCATGCGCAACTCTGTCTATATGTATGTCCTGTGAAGTATGATTTTTTTTACGAATGTTCCAGCTTGTCCGCAATTTTTTGCCTCGTCTTCCACCTCTACAACTGGCAATATTTCTTCCCCAAATTATCCTAGTCCTTATCCAGCGGATGCGGATTGTACCTACATTTTACAGGTATGGAGTGAAAGTAATCGCAGTCACAAATCATTTGAATTTCGGCTCATGACGAACTCATCTTTGCCCCCCAGGGTTCCGAGTATCAAGGGATGAAGCTAACTGTTCCATGACTTTGATCTCGAGCCTCCGTACACAGCCGGGTAATAATTTATTTCACATATTTCATTTCCCATAATCTGTCACAATCCCAACTGCAGCCCGTTTTTTACCACCTTCGCACTATGTCCTGCGATCTGTTTCCTCCGTCATTGTATTCGGATTCTTGCAATTCAGTTTTTTCTATAATGCCGGGAAGGCAGAAAAATATGCTGTATTTTTCTTTACCCGGGCTCCTAGTACCCTGCCCATGTCTGTATATCGTCCTCGTAACTCCCACCTGACTTCATTTTTCTCCTTGCTTTCACGAGACGATGAGTCGAAATTGTTTTAGAGATGAAAGTAATTACACGCTGAAGCTGTGAAAATGTGAGCATGGTCCCCTCCCCGAGACGCGTCAAAAGGGTGAGAGGAGGGAGTACTGCGGCCGTCTTCTAACTTGCTTTCTTCCCTGTCTAGCTGCCTATCGGATTACATCGACCTCGACATCTATGACCTGCGGGATAGAATGACGTTTCATAAAAGATTTTGTGGCGGTACGCTACCCGGTCCTCTTCTCGTCCTGCATCCTAAGGCGAAATTAGTTTTCCGCTCTAACCACGCTGTTCACCGCAGAGGTTTCTTCGCCACGTACGAATTTGTTGACGAAGGTAAATTCAATTTCCCCACTTGGACATTGCTCCATTTCTTTCCCGTGCATGCAGTTCTGTATGGAAGGGCGCAGTGGACGATTGCGAAAATAACTCGTCTGAGAGAAAGGAGTTGATTTAATTTTTTCCAATGTTACATACAATTCAACTTACATCATCATAAGTTGCTTCGTTTTCCTTGCTCAACCTCCGTGCAAAACGGATTTAGGATGAATTTCCATCTCAAGCTCAACCTTATATCTCTTTTCCTTCCCCGTCTTTCCTTTCTCTTCCACCATGCAACTAACTCTTGCCTCANACGGATTTAGGATGAATTTCCATCTCAAGCTCAACCTTATATCTCTTTTCCTTCCCCGTCTTTCCTTTCTCTTCCACCATGCAACTAACTCTTGCCTCATCCATCCTTTGTTTTAAAAATCACTTTTCAGGTTACAAAGAAACATAAAGCTAAGCCATTTCAGAGCTTATAATCCCTTATAAAAGATGTAGAAAGCTCTTCATTTGTCCCCAATCAAAAGAAACTTGTCTCTATTCTTTAAGGGAAACAATTTTTCCCACAGTTAGGGAGCTATTGAAAATCATCTCATATCATATGAATTCCAACGGATATCCAGCATCAACTTTGCAGTTGGAGTGTGTCCCTGCCTCCAAAGCAAACTTGGCTCCTTGGCGGTTTCATTATAATGCCGCTTTTGATGCTAGAGCTAGGAAAAAGCTCAAGGTGTGAAATTCCTTGGAGGCATAATTAGAGGTTTCAAAGTTGTCGCCTCGATTGTTACCGAGAAGAGTTTCAAAGTACTTGTGAATAATTTTTCTTTGATTTTTCCTCTATCATTCCAGGTGATGTCACCACGACCTACATGAGTCAAAGCAATTTCACCCAAGTATGCGGGGAGTTCCCAACTACTGGTGGAGGAGGAATAATACACTTTCCAGGTAGTTGTATTCCCTCGGCTTGTTTCACCCCTTTAATCATTTGTGCTTCGAGAACTGAAGGCCACACTTAAACTTTCACCGCAATTCTTTCCAGGCAAAACAGCGGAGAAAGCGCTTGCATCCGGCCACATTGACTGCCTATGGCTCCTGCGGGTATCACGAAACCACAAAATACACGTTCGCATCCAAGAGTTGGAATTCCAGGGTAGTATCGGTAAGAGTCGCTGTTGCGGAGATGAGGACATTTCCAGTACACTTTGAGTGAATCATTACGTTTCTTTCATTTGTTTTCAGAAAACTGTCAAAGAGCTCAGCTAGGACTCTACGACGGATACGAGCATTCTTTAGACGAAACGACAGTCTTGAAAAAGTTTTGCGGTGACAAGAAACATTACCGAGTACGTTCAAAGATGGGCTTGGTAGCCGATGAACCGAATCGCATTCAAGTCACTCGACCGTGACGAGCACTGAGAAAGGTTGACATGAAATTCTATGTTCTAGGGTGAAGACGACAGAGGTTTGCTCTCGGCAAGAAATAGACTGCTCGTCCGATTTACGACCGCCATGTCTGAGACAAAGGACGTGGTGACTTTGGATAAAAACTTCGGCTTTCGAATAGTATGGTCTGAAGTTAGCTCCGATGAGACTGCAGGTAGGCAGTCGAAGGACTTTCCCCATACTTTACTTTCACCAGGTCATACGTACGTGCCCTACCGTGTGACATGTTTATAATTTGTTTCCTTCTCTCCTAGTTGCTTGCACGAACAAGAACCGCTTCCCCTGCAAAGAAACCAGAACATGCATTACAAAGGATCACCTGGGAACTTTTTCAACCTGTCCACAGTTAATTTACTGCATTTCCAATGATCTGCTTTTGTGATGGAATACCGCACTGTGCCGAGAACGAGGCTTCCGATGAAAGAGGATGTAAGATTGACCAATTTTTGCACAGCGTACTTATTTCCATCTGAGAATCTAAGATTAACTTAATCAAGATAGATTCACGTAATCAGTTGGCCGCAATAGCGGAAAGTGGCAATCGATGATTTTATCCATGGCTATTGACAGGTTACGGACGGTTCGTAAATGTGCTCATTGTCGGAATCCCCGTACTATTACTCGTTGCAGTGACGGCCATTTTCGCAATGTTTTTAATAAAACGGAAACACATGCTCAAAAAAGTTTCAGTTTCCTCTCTACTTTGGAAGAAGGAGAAAGTAATAAACGGTTACGTGATGGATAACCTTCAACGGAACACGTTCGTTGCCGTTACCCGCGTTGAGTGAGTCGTTTCATTCTTTAAACAGCTATTTCAGTGCGTTAAAATCAAAGAGTTAATCCCGACAAACCTTTGAATGCTTTCAGATCAACCAACCCTGCTCACATGGACACATCCTCAATAGAATCTGCCTCAATATGTCCTCTCTCTGATTCGGAGTCTTCAGATATCAGCGTGTGCCCTTTCCACGGCCACAAGTTCATGAGTCATCTGCCTGTTCTTCACGAAGTGTATAATTTAGACTCGGATGACTCTTCTACAATTACCCCCAGCGATTTAAGGTGCGATAGACCACATATAATGTACCCAACGGTCATTCCGTCGTCCCCTCACCAGCAATTGCATACGTGGAGACTGAAGAATCGACCAATGCAAAGAACAAACGCAGTGTGCTTGTCTGATGAGTGCAAAAGCTCGTCCGGGGACGAAAGTCCATGCCCGTGTGGGGCTCAAACGTTGTCTACGTTAATTCACAACGACAAGATCGAGGACTCAGGTGTGGAATTGCCTGATAGTTTCGATATGCACTCTAATCTTCCCCCTGAATGTGTGTGTGACAAGGAAAAATCTCAGCAACTCATCTCAGAAGCTGTTGTCATAAGTGTGCACCGATCTGTGCAAACGGATGAGACGATACCCATATGTTGTGACGAGTTCCTGGCGTTTCATGAGAACCATAGTTTAAAACTACGCGAGTACAAAGCAGCTGCCAGTTGCAGCAAACCTGCTGGTCCTGTGCGAACAGTTGCAACTGGAACGCAAACTTCCCGAAACTTATTTCCTCGGCTTGTGTACGACAGTGACAACGTTTGGCGTTTACCCCGAATCGACATCCACTGATGTGTGATTGAATTAGAAAATTAATACAAGGAGCACATCAGTTCCCTGGTCGTTTACCCACTACATGAGTACTTTTCCGTATAGAATTTAAGACATTTTTGTACTACTGTGACAAACTGTTTTTAAAGCTGCGAGAGCACTCAAAAATCTTTATTATTAGCCTATTAGTAACAGACGCAAGCAGACGAGAGCTAACCTACTGCTGCCACGAAGACAGGAGACACAATTATAAACGCAACAACTACATGTAATGATCGAGTTTTCATTCAAGTTGTCCATTGGAAGGGTCGTAGACGATACACTTTATAAGTGAAAAACCTTCAATAAACTAAGCACCGGGAATTGCTACATAACGGAATGCGTAAATAGAACAGAAATTAACCTTAACTTTGCCCAAGACAGGTTCTCTTCCGGTTACGTCCATACTGAAGCCACTATATCAAAAGTTTAGAGATAATTGTGGCTCACAAGGGCATTTCACAAGCCACAAGTCTTCACGCCCAAACCACTTCGGCAAAAAAAATCAATGGTCAAAGCGGCAGTTCACCGTTTCCTTGATGTCACTTAAGTCTACCAAGAATGAGCTGCTATTGGCACATGGCCTAACCGGAAAAAAGTGCACATGTGTCTCTGCTTGCAATCAGCAATTAGATTTATTTGCATCACCAAAAATCACAAACCAGAAACGCCGTCACATATGATCACAATAAAATATATCGCTTAGTACAAATGCTTTCATCTGCGCCTTACACCTCCCTCCTGGTTGATTAGCATCGCGGAGGAGAAAATCATCCTGGAATGTGCAATCCCGAATGCGGAATTCAAAGCCGTTCTAACATTCCAGTTGATAGTAAAAATAACTGCACTCGCAAAAACTTACTTAATGTCAATCACATTTTCAATGTTATCCAATGATCCATAAACAGAGCTAAAATATTCCTCCGATTAAACCATGAGTTGAGCTATTCTATAGTGAAATAAGAACATAAAAACACTTAAACTTATCTTCCGTCTACACCAAACTTTTCTCTTGACGCAGCCCGATCGATTGGTTCAAAAGAATGGTTTTCTTTAGTTTTTAAATTCCTGTCAATTAAGCAATGAATATTCCTGTACATGGGTCAAACTTGTAGCTGTCTAGGTGATGTCGATTTCTCAACTTTATGAGTCAGATAACGGCAGATGCAAATCATATTGACCTGAAAGGGCAGTAGAAACTTTGAACTATTGTTTCCATTTACACGTTTTGGGCCAAGAAGGAATAGTTGCATTAATACTAATAGGAGCGGGATCCTAGACGATTCCTGAAGTCTGTGCTATTGTAATATATATTTTAACTACTACTACTTACTACTATTTAAAATCAACTATTACCTATATATTTACTATAAGCTCAAATGATTATGTGGGCTGTTGAAGCTGTCAGTTGAGGAAGCCAGGCATGTCTTTTGCCTTAAAATCATTGTTTGGTTGTAAGTGTGCCAACCAAAGTGATAGTTTTCTTGGGTCAAAGGGACAGGGTAGATTACATTGCAGTCAACAAATGAAATACAACGCTACTTTCGAGAACAGAAATCAGTCTAATCAATTTGATGTGTCCAGACGACAACCCATGCCTTTCAGCAATTCGTTAATATTCAGCGAATGCATGAATGAGAATCCGATGAAGACAGGGGAAAATTCACAACATCCGGCTTCTAAACTCCGTTTTCTACTCAAGTTACAACAAATCATTGGACTAATTTCATTAATTATATTGAGGATAGAATACGAGTAATGCTTCTAAACAGTATTCGATCAAGAGTGAAGAACCGGTGGCGGAAACAGCACCCCCATAATAACTGTAGTCTTACTCCACATTCAAAACATATGATAACGGCAGTTAAGTCGCTGTGAAAGTTTTGCTATTATTCACGTTATCGGACTATAACACTGACAACCTGTTCTTGCACCTCTGCCTGAGACAATTGGGTGACATGCAACAACTATTTACTTAAATCGAGTATTCGAATGAATCATCGCGTGAATCATGAACAAGAATTTTCTAAAATTTCAACAGATTACTCAATTACCACATTAATTGCAATTACTCAGACTAGAACAACGATATGTATTCGACATAAAGACCGTAAAGACAGTAAACAGCTAACGCTACCAGAGAATATGAAAATTTGGAATCACACGATAGACCAACGGTAAGAACGCGCAAATTTTTCAAAGCTACAGTATTCATGCGGTTAATATAATTTTGCCATTGATAATTCGGAATTAATGAAGCTCGTCCAGCACCACGTTTATTTAGTAGGGCTACATATTCAGTGACAGTAATAGATTTACAACGTTTCATAATTTCTATGCGTGCAACGACATGTGTGATTCAACCCACGATACAAGATTATGATACCGGTAATCTGACGCTCTACTTATGCGGAAAGCTGTTGCAATCCTCGACTTTGAAACAAAATGTGCTATCTGTCAGTATAATTGAAGACACGCCTAATACCTCTTTTGGCCCATAAGTTTTCGTCGTACAAGGGTATTCACGCTCATAACGCGTTAAAGGACAAGAATATCTTCCTCGAAGCACCCACGTGGAAACATTTCATGCTTGCGAATAGTTGCATTCGATATGAGTCAGCATTTCATAAACTGATCACTTGACTAAAATAATCATCTTCACAGTGATTCTTAGCTTTTTGGCGATAAGCTTCCCGGTAAATCACGACGCCAGTAAGTTTTATGCTATTCTAACGTAAAAATTCCGAGAAGTATCTACTGCCGCAAAAGTCATCTTTAACACCAGCATTTTCCTTAAGGTACTAAACTTTAGCAACCTAAAGTAGAAATGCGGTAGCACCAAAACTGTTCCCTTTTCAATCAAAAACGATTTAGTTCTCCGCGAAGCTTGCCGTATAACGGCGACAGGTATTTTTAACTTCTTTTGAAATTGATCGTCTATTACATTTTAAAACCTTGTATTTCCAATTCGGCTACACTTATTGAGCGTTAGTAACCCTCCGATTTGCATAAAATCAGGGAGTTGCACCATGTGCGAATTATTTAACTGGCCCAAGATTAACTCGCAGCGCCTCAGGGAAACTCACAGTCTTTTGCGGCAATTTCAGTTTTTACAGCTCCCAACAATTAGCTCCGCGTATAATGGCTCAAAAATTGAATCCAAACCTGTAACATCTTTTAAGGTGCTTTACTGTTGAAATTTTTTCTCTCAAAAAGTCACCTAATTTGATTCTACTTGTGCATAAATCGACACAGTTTGCAATGAAACGCATGTCTTACCGAGCATTTGGTCATATAACAATGTACACAACAAAGCCTGCATCGAGCCTACGACCATAAAAATTCTAGAAGCAGTGAATACTTGAACCATATACAAAAAATAATTCAAAGCGACCTAAGGTCCCAGGGAACAACTAACAATCAAAAACGGCTATAGACTTTTTAGCAGAGAATTTTTTCATTTTGGTCTATT
>VRMD01003285.1:0-11228 GCA_009872375.1 Sminthurides bifidus | reverse complement strand
GTCACTTCCCCTCTGACCTAATCTCTCGCTGATAATACCTCATTAGGCAAGGCCAGATGCCTCGATAGGAGGAACGAGTTTTCTTGGTGGTAAGCACCAGCGGTGGACATATCAACAGCTTTGGTCACATTCGACACCCTCTTTCTCTTCTATAGCTCCTTCACCGCCGCCGCAGCACATTAAAGATCATTATTATTGTACACTTTTCAGCAGCCGAAGCCACAACTAGCAATGATGCCTTGGCTTACCACATGCTTTTTCCTACATGAGCTTCTTCTTCATCCTCAACTTCCACATCCTCATGCCTACCTGTGGCTTAGAGCTTGTGATTTGCTAAGCCGACCTCAGTAGGTCATCGTATCACAGTGTGTTGATGCTCACCTGGAGTTGGTCATTTAAGGCCAGAGCTCCTTCAACGATTCGCAGCAACCTTTGCCTCGTCCATCTACGTGCCTTGGCTCCGGCACACCTACCTTTTCAAAATAATGTGCTTCATGTCTCAAATTCCGGTTGTTCGTAAAAGATATATGATGACTAGCTATACAAGGTCCTGTAGCTGCACCACATGCTTCAGTGCGACTTCCCTCTGTGCCAAACACAAACTGTAATTCACCTCACGTCCTTCTGCCTGTCTTGGCAGCAACCTGCTAAATTCTGTCTTCAAAAGATTCCTTATTTCCATCCAACTGTTTTTCATTCAACCAGGGACGAGTGTATGCATTGCTTCAATGAACTCTCCTACCTTGTCGCTTCCATTCTTTCACCAACTGAACTGGCTGGTCAAAGTCAAGGACCGGCAGGCTACCGCTACAGTATTGCTTTTGGCTTTGCGACTTAACATCTGATGTATGGTATCGGATTGAATTTGTATGGAAGAAGGAGACGTGAAGACGTTTTCGCTCCTTTTCTTTCCTTTCTAATCTAACCATCTTCTCTCGGTATCAGGTAAGCTGAAAGCTTGAGAATTCTAAATGATTCGCAAAAGCCGAAGGAAAAGCTTCATTTGGATATTCAATGCGGATCCCTCTCATCTCCAATTTATTCCCAGGACTTTCTGACCATCCTATCGCTATGCTCGTATTCTGATGGTGAACGAGACTAAAGGGCAGTGGCAACTGCAAATCTGAGCACTGGGGTTTCAAATCTTGAATTGGAATCATAGGACTTGGGCTTCTTAACTGAATCGATTCAAACATTGAAGACGCTCTGTTATGGGTTATGGTAGTTAGGCAAATATAATAAATTCCGAGCTTTAGAAAAGCGTGGGGAAGGGCATTAAAACACTGAAATTATACTCACAGATCGGCTATGTTTAAAAGCGGAATCCAATCCTTTACGTCCATCCTCGTGTTGTAGTGCTAGGATATCAGCCGTGGACACTGAGCTATTGATCCTGGAATTACGTGACACGACGGTCAGCTCTTGCAAATTGTAGTCCCCGATTCGCCGTTCCAGACTGAGTTTTTGTTCCAGATTCACTGCACACAGAAGCAATGTTTAAATGACACAGGCTCACACAGATCCCGAATCCCAAATTCCAAATCGAAACACGTTCCAATCGCACAACCACGTAAATCACGTCCAAAGAAACAAACTCACCTGGGTGTCGAATTTCGTATTTGTTCAAGTCCAGATTCTTTTCCTGACACACTTCTTGCAAAATATCGGCAAGCACTGTCTTCGGTCCAACTCGCATAACATAAAGCTGGTTTCGAGGCAAATGTACCTTGGAAATTCCAATGAAAAATGACAATTAACAGTTTTGAAACTTCATCAAACAGCAGTTTGACCACTTTACACAATACGCTTCCCGTAAAAAAAGTTCACATAAAAAAGGGCTCGTAAAACCATGAAATTAAACACCAACCACGTTCACAACACCTAAGACTACTTGATTCACAAGGTGTTCACACCCTTAAGCCTGTGTGATCGCCACGCTTGAGCAGCGATAATGCGACCTATTCACTCCAACAATCTAACACGAACTAAGAGCCCTGTGCTAACTGTTAGCCGATGAGTGCATGTCGCTGATGGACTTTCTCGCATGTATCGCATGACATTTCATTGTTTGCTCAGCCCTCGGTCCTAGCACCTGCGAGCGGTCAAGGCGAAGGCAAATGAACGTAAGCAATTCAAGTTTACCTACAAGTCATCCACTACTAACTAACTTTTTACCGCACATGACTCGCTTACTTTGCCTGCTTCTTGAGTACATTGCATACGAAGTCTTGCTAGTGAGTTGCCGTCACTCTGAAGGTCCCGACCTCCATTGGAATCAACGAGATAAGGTGGAGGAGGGAGGAAAACACAGGTAGGTAGGAGCAGGAAGGCAGGTAAGAGAGATGAAAAAAATATGCTCTGATCTATGCATGGCTTTCTTCCGTGTGTACTATGTTATCGCTATCTCCTTTGCCGCAGGTAGGAGAGAGCACCTCTTCCACCCTTTATCATCTGAGACCTGTGAGAATGAAGGAAGAAGAAGATGGCATGCAGGAATCTCTCTCTCTCTCTTACTACCTGTCCAAGAAGCCCAGAACTTTGCATTGCATTCCTCGATGGCACAACAACCACGTAGTCGAGCCGTATAAACAAAACTATTAAGTTGTTAAGTCTTGTCCCTTCAATTGAACGCTACAGAAACCTGTTAACACAATTCCTTTGCATTCATTCTGATATTTGTTTCCCATTCTCTCCGTTCACATTTCTCCATACGATTGCCATAATTTCTCCCTTCTAATTCATCCGCGTCCATATGCATTCATTGTATGCGGTCTAATCCTCAGTCTGAGATTCTTGGTCCTATTTACCTGTCAGATGGTATGCTATCGCGATTTTGAGAACAGACGATTGTTGAATGCACGCATGCATTCAAGCATCATTACAGCTTGTCTCAGGCATAGTAATTCGATATGTGATAGGATACGATGTAAAGTCGAGAATGCTTAGCAATTTACTAGGAAAAACTGAACCGATTCATGTATCTGGTTCACTGCTCTGGTGCTTGGCATCATTAACCTTGCAATAAACATTCATGTCTGCTGTAAATGCCTTTCTTTGCTGGTGGTGATGCCGACGATTTTCGTAAGAATTATTCTGTGGTTGTATGCTAAGCATGCAAGAGAGGATTTGGGATGAAGCGGGTCTAAAGCTCTCAGTATCTGGTCGGTTGTTTTTCAAAGTAGAAAAGGGGAAGGATATCAGTTACAGTTTTTTTGAAGCAAAATTGTTGATGCTAACTATCATAGGCACAAACGCTTTCATTCATGGCAAAGATCACATTTCTTAAAGAGAGTATTATTTGTATCTAGTGTCTACAGTTTAGAATATGAGTTACATAGAAGCAATTCGAAACAACTTTTCCACTGGTTGGATCACAGCATTCAAAAATACGGTCACATTATTGTGAAACTGAAAAAATTGGAATTGGAATGCAAATTTGACTCTGCTCCACCTAAAAGTAATGCTTGCAAAAGAATAAAANCACCTAAAAGTAATGCTTGCAAAAGAATAAAAACTTGGTCTTTTGAATCTTTCCTTGAACCTGTGTCCGTCACGCCCATTTCGCTCAATTCTAATTCCTACTTGAAAATGTTCTTCTAGGCAGAATAAATTGCCCAGACAGGCCTGCATTTTAATCGGAGGTGGTTTAACTGCGCCTTCAGAATTGCAATTTGAATAATTGCAGACTTCTCTCCAAGAATTTGGTGGTTGCTGAAATTCACCATTGCATTTAACCTTTGCTTTCTCTGTTAAGAAATTGCTGCTCTACTGCAAAAAAACGAGAGACCAGTAGATAACCGAATCCTATCATTACTCGAGTACTGAGCTACAGGAACAACTTCATGTCTATTTGTCAGCTTCTTCAACTCATCACATTCGTTTTCCATCGGTTCGATTAAATTGCTTGACCTATTATAAAGAACGGATCAGCAGATCCATTCTTGACACTTGTGTGAGATAAAGAATGAGGCCCAACTGCCAAAACACACTTCACACACTGAACTACACTGGCGAACAAAATTGAAGGCCCACATCGGCTTTTCAAATTTTGGACGCTACAGGTTAGGCGGTAATAGAGCTAATCTAATGATTAGTGGCTCATTTTAAAGGTACTTTAATGTAAATTATACTAGCTTTTTGTTTTGGGGCTCAGTGATGACTGGTTTTCAGGGGGGACAGGAAAATTTAAAACATCTCCAGTCAACTCAGTCCAAAATTGAAGGCCCACTTTAAGTTTTTTGGCATTTCTGAGGGTCAAGTACCCTCTGAGTGATGAAGAATTGACTCAAACTTGTTAAATAGGCTATCCTTAGCCTGTCTTGTGGGTCAGTTTGAACAATTAGCCTAACTTCCAGGCTCTGGGGATAGTTAAGTGTGGGGCTTCATTAGCATTTCCTCTTATGTGAGTTTTATAACATGTGACGCTGGCAGCGCAGCGTTTCATTTTATTCAATACTTGAACTCAAATATGTCTTCTCTGTCTAACGAGGATCATTTTGACATCTTATTTGTCAGTAACAAGTCGATATTGAACGAAGTATGGAAGGTGCTAGTAAACACGTAACTAGCGGCTGTGGCATTTCAATGCTTTTGAAACCCAAAATCTAACTCAATTATGGCCGACCCTTCCTAAAAACGTTAATATCTACTTATTTTTGACGAATCAGATATCAAAATGATCCTTATAAGATAGAGAACACATATTTGAGCTCAAATATCCAGAATAATAATACGCTGCGCTTCCAGCGTCACATGTTGGGTAACTGTCATAAGAGACCATGTTAATTTAGCTCCTCACTTTACTGACCTCAAAGCCTTTTATCACGCAAAACGCTCAAGCTTACCAAGAGAACAGGCTCAGGATAGTCTATTCGACAAATCTGAGTCCATGCTTGAGCACTCTGAGGGAAATTGATCCTTGCAAATGCCAAAAACCTAGGGTGGGCCTTCAATTTTGGACTGCGTTGATTGGAGATGCTGTCAGTTTTCCTTTCGTATCTTACAACCAGGGATCATTGCGGGCTAAACAAAAGTTATGTGATTATCTACGTTAAATTACCTTTAGAATGAGCTACTAATCATTAGCTTAGCTCTATTACCGCCTGACCTGTAGCATCCGAAATTCGAAAAGCAGATCTGGGCCTTCAATTTTGTTCGCCAGTGTACTTTCTGTAGGTGCTTCAGTGCCCATAAGGAAACTTGAGCAAATTAGTCACATGGGAGTGATTAAAGGCCGATAACGTGCATTTTGGTCTGTCAATGCCTAATTAAGATGCTTCAGGTAAGGAAAGGAAAGTTGAAGAATGGAAGGCGCCAGCCGGAGATGAACCTGCCTTGTCTATCTTTGGATCAGAGTGCAGACGGTCAAACTTCTAATCTTCAAGCGTAGAGCTTAGTCATACCAACTTCCTTGTTTATCGAAATCTGAACTGCGGTTAGGACTCTTGATTATTCTCAAAGATAGGGAAACAGTGTTCGCATAAGGCTGAAACACGCCTCCTCGGGTAAAACATTTGCACACTTTCGCCTTTACTCGGAATAGTTACTTTGGAAAAGTATCTGCAACCACCGACACTAAAGTACAGTTCAGACAATGATTCAAGCCTTAAGTCCGCAGGAGTACGGAATTAAGAATGGAATTCCATAGGTCCAGTGTTGTTAATACTGACACTCTCAAGTAACACTCACCTGCAGTCTAAACGTTTGTTCAAAGGGCTGGTTGGCGATTTTGGCAGGTTTCTTCACTATGATGTACTCGTTGACTTGATGCTTTGGCACAATCTCGATGGTGGTCGTATCCAACGCTCCTGCAAAAGATATTAATCGTCGACATTTTAATATCAATCAATCCATACGGCCATCGCATCAACGCATGCCTCGAACAATGAAAACAAGCACGAAAACCAGAACCAAGCCCATCGAATTTGATCGATGAAAAAAGCCCGAAGAGTTTCACCAGCAATGCGATCACCGCTTTACTTTTGAATATTGATATGATACGGCCAGACAGGATAAACATCAGCTCGTCCCGCTTCTGCAATCGTGTAATTTATCCAAGACAGTAAGATTGATCGTCTACAAACGTGCCCGAAGCTTCTTCACATAGACAGCATAAGCCTTTGATGTGTCTTGGATTATGTATGTACATGAGTAACTGAAAAAAGCTTCTGCCAGCCCATTCCGATTACCCCCTAATGCAGAAAGTGCTTTTAGTTTCATTACCCCAGCAATAAAAGTTTTCTCTAATTGCAGGTTTCCTATCTGGTTTATGTGCCAACGCTCACTTAATCGTCATACTGGTTTCCGATCAGGTAATCAAGTGCGAGGAAAGGAACAGAGGAATTGTACACACACATAATTAATGAATTACCTATTGGAGTGCTGGGCTTGTAGGGTAATTCGTACCCTCGCTCATTGCGAACTTGAACTATATGACCGCCGGGAACAATCTTGTTAGCAGTAGCCGCCTGAATCAATAGGTCCATCATCGGAGTCCTGCAAAACAAACGGTAATTAAAAATGTGTGTCAGACGCTGACGGCTCCTCAGTCACAGAAGATGGCCATACGATAATGCAAAATGTTCGGAAGTGAAATTGCGTGAAGCAACTGGCTGCCGACTATGGCTTCACGCTTACTTGGGATTTGCATTTAGCATACTGTCGCTTCAACAGCCTCGGGCGAAAGATTAACAAACGAAAATGAAGCATCGCTTGTCCGCATACATCAAATCATGTGCGTCAAGCTTTACCAATCTTCGAATTGCAATCAAGGAGGCAGAAACACAAGGGAGAAACTTGATGATCGCTAAGCCCTACCTTGCACCAAAATTAACAAAAGGTGGTACGTGGGGGAGAAGCTCGCAAGCGAGATTCTTACCAGTTGCAAGTAACAAAGTTTTGTAAAATGCCAACTTTGTGGAACTGAGAATAAATATTAGGAAAGTAATTGTTCGGCAATGCCTTGACTTCAAAGGAATTAAGATTAAACAAACCTTCTGTTTACAGTCATCCGAACGGTTTTCTTCGAAGGCAATACCACCAACAAGTCCATGGTGCCCTCGAGTAGGTCAGGGGGCGTGTCTTCGGTGACTTCCCTCAAGGCGGGGTGTACTGCGGGTGGAAGTGTCACTGGCGGCGCCATGCCTTTGATTTTGTAGCTTTTCCTGTAAAAACAACAAAAATAGGGAAACGTTGTAAAAAAAGATTTGATTAACTTTCTACAAAACCAGTTACAGTCTTAATTTACAATCAATATTCTGAAGAAGCTTTTTTTCGATTAGGAGGAGGTATGTACTCCAACAAGCCAAGCCTTCCAGCTCATTCGGTCCTGGGATGAAAAGCTATTGCAAGCAGTACCCATTTAGAATAGGCTTCATTTATTTCAAGACCTAGGTGAATTGTATTGACTTGAGAACGAAGCAGAAGATGCATTTTACAAAAGTTTGGCTTGTCGTCCTAAGTTTACTCTCACTCAGTCAACTGCACCACCATCCTTTTTCGAAGTTCAATATTAGCTGAGGATGGAAGACGTGCAATGAATGAAAGTCAAAAGCAATTACTTGACTTCGCTTTCTCCAACCAATGTGATAAGTACTTGCTCCTGCCTCTATGTACTCTTCAGTAGCTGCAGCAGTACTGCTAAATTGAAAGAAAACAGTCGGATTTCGAATGCATGGGCTTTTTCCAGTGAAAGCCCCACTTTACTGAATCAACAAATTCCTCACTTCTATTTACAGTTCCGCATACCAACATCCGCATGCTGCTCTCCTGCTGAATCAGGAAATGGGCCACACCATCGTAGCTAATGGCTCATGTGTGTGTGGAATTCATAGAACCACCACACATGATTTTTCTTTCACGTTAACAATCGCTAAAAATCTGCGGATCGATTTGCTTCCCCAGATCAAGATAAAAGAGCATGCATAAATCCAATGATTTCGCCCACATACATGGAATTACTCCGGATGTTGTTCCAGTTCCGATACTGGAATCGTTACTTAGATACACATTTGGACCGGAAATATGATTTTTAGCCGCCAAAGTGCAAAAATCGGCTCGAGAGTATACGAATGCTTCATCTCTTTCCATTCACCAGCCTACAAGAGCTCTTCAAATGCTATCCAATCACCTAAAGTTGAGCTGGCGTACAAGGTTGTACTAGTTTGTAATTGAAACATTTTATAATCGTTCGTAACAGGAGTTTCAACTCATTCTAGCTCTATCGGCTTTTTCACTTTCAATGCAATTCAGAACTGCAATAAAACAACCTATAAAATTTTTAAAAGTAAGTGAGAGTGAGAAAACCAGTAAAATAAGAAAGATTAGCAAAACAAGAACTGCATGTTAAAGTTACACATTCGTTTGGTAACAAAACTGCCGAGACGACAAGTGTTGCAAAGCCGAACGAAACCAGAAGCCGTAAGACGAGATGCGACAAGATCTATTCCCAAAACAATGGGTTCTCTCACATGACAAAGTCTCTCGTGGCTGCGTCAAACGCTTTTTTTCTGGTAGCAACAACGAGTCGATGACGAGAGAGATAATTTCAACTTAAAAGCTTGTGAGAAAATCCTGCAAGAAATTCCGTGAAAGAAAGAGAAATGTCAACTACTTGACCTTTTCTTCGCACTGTTTAAGAAATAAACACATGAGTGTTTTTCAGTTCGCTTTCGATACGAGAAAACAAACGAACACGAGACATGTATGTAGCTTAAGCTGCAGTTGCTATGTATGTTGAGGGAAGAGGAGATGATGACAAGATAGCGAATACAGACACGCGCAATTCTCATTGTATTCTTCCGATTCATGCTAAATGACTACATAAATGTTTCAGATATCGTCATCGTATTCAGCTTTTCTACATACCCTGATTTCCTTTCCGTTGTCTGCCTTCCCGCTGCATGTAATTAAGGTAAGAATTGTGTTGTGATTCGATATTAAATGGGAACGCCTTAAAGGACTGCACTTCCCAGCTTGGAACGTGTCATTACTTGAGTTGCGTGAGAAGACTTGCTCTTATGCACTTGCAACGTGACATAGTGACACCTTGACTTTCTTGAAGAAACCGGTAATCACCATGACAACTATTGGGGGTTGGTACTAAAAGATGTGGTTGTGATGTTTTATTGGGTCGTCACGGGATTTCAAATTCTTGGACACTACCCCAATGTTTACGGATTTAACCAGAGAAGATGCTCAAAACACTCAAAAAAGCAGCAAGTATTGTATGGATACGCTACAACATGACAATCAATGCACTATGGTTTCCTTCCTGACGGGGTCAGAAACACATCTAATTACATTAGAATCACAAGGTGACCACAGGAAGCCGCAGAGATGCTAAACCTTCTCGTTCTCAGCCTTCCCATCATCTTGAAGCCTTAATCCCAAGTTGGATTTCTTTCAACCAGTGGGTAGTCTTACAGCTGTGTATTTGCACTACAAATTGGTGCTTCCTTCCACCGTCTTGAGCCATCATTAAGCCTGAGCCTTGCTTTCGAAGAGGAAAAGTAAATGCCTCGGATAATCAATTGAGAAAAGACAATGATGAGAAAGATACTCCTCTGTCCACATGAACTGATTAGCTGAAATGCTTTACCTTCGACCGACCTCTGGTTCAATTTTGCGGCTTCTCAAGTTGCAGTGCAGCGTATCCTTCACATGAACACATGAACATTGAACATGAACATCCATGGACTAGATTCCGGTCCTCCATTCGACACTGATACATAGACAATTTAATTCCCTGAGGGAAATCATGAACAAGACGAGGATCGTACTTGGTATTACACCCTTGTGCGAATCCGAGTTCTGAATTCTGTTCCACATTGTTCAGCAATGCAACCTATGTATACATACGTACGCTAAAAAACGGAGCGAGAAGGCACATAGCAAAGGAGCACGCTACGTTGTTGTTAATCGAATTGATGCATTCTGCACTTGAAGCTCATCGTTTCTGCGCCGCAAGGACTTGAAAACAGGTTTGGGGTCATTCCCATTGAAAATCCAACACACACATGATTGAACCACTCAACGAGATGTTCATCCTGAATGTGAAATGAAAAGCGCTTGGGAAAAAGGATGCTCTTGAAGAGAGATGCAAGGCAAGGCAAGGCGGTACTAACTACCACTGCCACTGGCCACTAACACCACAATCAGTCGTGGCAATTTGCTTACTTACCAGTAGCAAATGGAAAATGGTGCGCCATCTAAGGACCTGAAGCTGACAATCGTCAAGAACTATGGTCAAAGACAAGGGAAGTGAAGAAAGGGACATACGCTTCACCTCGTCAATGCAGAAATCAATATTGATTGAATAATTGATGCAATTCCACTACACGCAATACCGGAGGGAGTAAAGGCATGCTGATTCGTCCTTCCTCCAGCTCTCAGGTAACTAGCACAATTACCAAGGGACAGTTACGGAGGAATAATTGATTCCTCCGCAGGTGGGAGCTTAGTTCCTGTTCCGGAGGAAGCTCCAGCTGACAAGTATTACTGCCAGTGTACCACTTGCAGTTTGTGCAGAAAAACTTTCTACTAAATTCAGCATAATTTTATCATAAACTAGGTGTTATAATTAATGCTCAGATTTTGGTGGAACTAAAACCTTGAATTTCAATTTCCGGTTGCAGTAAACCAAGCAAAGGTTCATATGTCAGATCAACATGAAGTACGGCCTAGGAATTCGAATGCTGCTATCATTTCTAGCTGGTGGAGTGGCTCTTCTGTACAAAGTCCGCATTGGAAAAGTAGGAACAGTGTCAGAAATAAGTGTTATTGTTGATGTTCCTCAGCAATTCCTTTTCGATCTGGTAGTCGAGCCGAGTAACACCCCGTTGGTAAGTAACATTGACTAGAAACAAGGTCTGGAAATATCTCGCAAAAAAGACTTTCCATGCACTTGACTTACTAATTAGGCAAATCTTGTTGTTGACACAGTGGTTCTCGTGGATAACAAGGTTGAGGTCCAACGACAAAAGAAAGGCTGTTATCGGGAAGAGATTTCGGGGAATCCTCAATCTCCCATTTTTAGGACAACATGACATTCAGTACAAAATTGTTGACTGTCAAGAGGGTTCTTGGCTGGTTCTGAGACCAGAGAACAAGGAAAAGTCTTATTTCAATACCGAGGTCGTCTTGATGCTCAGCTCCATCTCTAAGTCGCAAACGCAGTTCTACATGAAGATCATTTACGGACGGAATTCAGTTTTGTTTAAGGTAACCAT
>VRMD01003284.1:0-11234 GCA_009872375.1 Sminthurides bifidus | reverse complement strand
AACTTCCTCTTCGTGGGCTTTTTGCACCGGATTTTGTCAATGTCGTCGAGGGATTATTCACGGCGAAGTCGGGAGTTTCTTGAAGTTTTTTTGGGGGATTTTTACCGAATCTGACGGAAGTAGGGGGTAGTGGCATGGATGTCTATAAGATTTTGAGGTGTGTCGATAAAATCGGTAGTTTTTATTTAAATTGTGTACCTCATTAAGAGGTAGACATAAGAAACCAACCCGTTGGTATCCGAATGGTGGTTAATGGCTGCAGATTCAACTGCATTGGGTACATGGTCACAAAATCTTCAAATAGGTATTACTGATTGTTCTAAAAAGATTCAACCGGCGACGACCTGCTGCATGAAAAGTTTTGGCAATGGCTTCCTCAATATTCGTTTTTGAACGTTAATGTACTGGTAACCAACTGCCACAAAGGCAGAATCTAAGGAATGATCGAAGGTAGGAGCCCACAACCTCCGAGCTGATAGCTGATGACAGAGGTTCCAGTAGTGCCTGTTGCAGCAGGTGTTTAATTTTTTATGCACATGTGGGAGGCCTCACGTCGTCATAATTCATGCGACTACACCTGAGCGAAGGCGGGATTAAGGTCGGGCTTCAGCTCACTTTTCTGACAAGCTCCAATCCTGAACTATCCCATTATCTTCCATTTATTTTCAAAGATCCTACTACCTATTACTTTTCTCTACTCAGAGCTCTTCAGAGCCCAGAGCTTCTCGCTCCCCTCCCAGCAGCCTTTCCTCATGTACTCTCAACTTGGTGTAATGCTCTCCAAGGGATTTTTTGTCGTTGGTTATCCGCCCGTCAGGCAGATGGAGCCAGGTGGTCGGCGGCACGCCATTCGGGTTCCATGGCTGCGCCTCCAGTTGTTTCTTATCTAAAAGCTGTCTTATGGTCTGTGTCAAAAGGCAGGGCTTGTTCAGCCAACTTTTCAAACATGCTCCTCGCACTCGTTGCAAGCTATGAGCACGTACTTGGAGGTTTTCCTTAGGAGTGAACAAGAATCTTTGCGAATTCATCGAAACTTGCACAAAATACACATTTGCAAATACTGTGCCATACACTCGAACAAGTTTGCAAAATGGAAGGAGCAACAAGCACTCGCCAATCCCATTCAAGCTCATTGAGCTTTATGCACAAGTCAGATCACATTCTACAGGCGTCTGTTTTTCAGCCCACAAACCATTAATTTTCAAGAAGTTGCATCGCATCGGCCCAGTATGAAAGTGATGCAGAAATGAAAAATGGTCCCGCATAAATCCAACCTGTGACCGAGCAAAGTGCTTAGAGAGAAACCCACGATCGCTACCTCAAATCCTGACAGAGATTCATGACACCTTTTCATCCACCTTTACAGCCATAACCATTGCCAATTAGCTGCCTACATGGAATAGTACAGCTTTTAGGAACTTTGAGGAACGGAACCTCAACACAGGAGCATCTTTTCATGCATTTTTTCCTCCAATTCTCTTAACATGCTTACTGTGAATAAATCCAATGACGCTTCTGCTCCATGCATCTTAATTGCTTATGAAGTCAGGTGTAATCAATCTGCAAGTTCTAGGAGCGGGATAGGCGTTCGAATCAAAAACTTATGAATTCTTCAATTACATGTGTGACCCAAGCACTAATCACGTGTGTGAAAATGCCTGTTTGTAGTCCCAAGTCTTTTTACTAAAGATGCTTGTTTCTCAAGCTCTGTTAATTGTCCTATTCCATCATGATTATCATCTTTCGACACACATTTTACCGAAGGTGCAAGGCTACAAGACCACCAACAGCTGGCCAGACAGTCGGACGAGGAATGACCCCTTGACAAAAGGCATTCATGGGATCATTTTAATCGATAGTTGTAATTACAACGAGTTTGCGCTTCAACACAGCAGCTGAGCTGAATTACTGCTTTAAATCCCTTCTTTCATTAGAAAATTCTTCAATTTATGTAAAATTGCAAATTGTAACTTCTTACGGACAGTTAGTCTTGTCTTCAACTTCTAAAAGGGTCATATTTGCAATAGAACTCAATAGAGATTGACACAAAATGGCTTGGTTAGCATTTCCAATTGAAGTGACATGAGTAAAAGGTTGGCGCAATGCAGGGGATGAATGCCTGGATTTTAATATGCCTAATACTAATGATCAGTACTCGGGGTTATGGACATTGAGTGCAGCATTTTTTACTTTATGCATGTAATTGCAAACATGGTTTATTCGCATTCAGACAGATCAACCATTTAATAACTTTTCAAGGTACGCTGACGCGGAGATGATATATCTGATAATAATGTTATTCAAGTTGTTAATTGCGAAATAAAAAACGCTTCTTAACGCGCGTAGCCTTATCACCACCATCTGGTAAAAATGTTTTAGATCCGGCTTCGCTCTCTCTCTGTTTCTCCCTCTCAATCTGAAACTTGCTTATCCCAAGGCAATTGGTATTCCACTGGGGTAATTCTTGACTTGGGCAAAATCCACTGCCAAAAGCTCAGGCATTAGTCTCAACGCTTCGCTGCTTGCAGACTTTTGCAATGCTCGAAAGGTGCTACGTTACTTGATCCACCTCTGTAAGAAGTTTTCGTTGCTAAGCAACCAAGAGCGTCTCGAGGTACCAACCGGATATCACCTTACGTCTTGCCGGTTTGCAATTTTCAGATTGCAAGAAACTCAATGCATGTTGATTACCAGGGCGTTATAGTTTGTTCGAAATTCATGTAGACAAATCTCTCAAACCTCAGGCTTCAGATCCCTGCATGGCTAGAAACAGAAACCCAGCACCAAGACCAAGGTTACCGGCCTTGGAAACTTTCAAACTTGGTTGCATTCCATCAATGTTTACTTCCCTAAAAGGTCTAGTTTTCAATCTTGGCCAGCATAAATTAAAACTTAAAGAGGGGTAATAAAACTGACAAAGGAGAAATATGCCTCTCTACTCCTCCACTTTCATTACCGTGTGCTCATCTTGCCTTAGCTAGCACTAACTACGTACAAATTCAGTACTTACCTACTACATTTACTTCTAAAGATCTGTATACGCACATGTATGCACTCGGATGTGGTTTCACGGTGCCAAAAATATGTAAACTCAAGGTACAAGTGCCACACACCGGTTAACTATGAACTCCCACTCCGGAATGTTTTGACTGGGATCGTTACTCCTCCCGCTTTCAGTCAATATGGATTTACGGATAGGGCAATGGAAGAACTAAATTCTTTCCAACCATGCTCGTTCAATCCTTTTCCTCGAGCCGGAGTTGTACCGAGAAAAGTTAATTTTTTTGCAAAGTCTCTCCACCTGATTGCAATGCATTCTTTCTCACACCACCCATACAAAAATCCTTACCTGGCGTAATTTCAATCAGGTGTAATTTCCATCAGACCGAACGGCCATTTACCTACCATGACTCACGAAAAGAGGCAGAGGGAAGTGTGTCTGCTAATGACACGGACGCACCCATTCTTTGTAAATCAATTATCCAAACTCACTGCCATTAACTTCCCACAGGCATACTTTGCTTGTCCGTTTGCAATGGCAGACGGGTAATAAAAACCTGCAAACTGCATTACAGGTATGCTGTAGCATTACAACAATATGCTGATTCGTACTCTCGCTCACCTGTGCAGTCCAGGAACAAACGGTCCTGATTCAGTTTTCTAGCGAATTTATCAAAATTTTGTATGCAATTACAACTACAAACTAGCCTTATTTTCCAGATGCTTTCTTTTGCTGCGCTCGACTTAAGATTATTAAATGAGTAGTATCGGCTTCAATCACTTTTCTGTCAAACTTACCAACTTGTAAGCCCTTGAATCACAGAATTTAGCCTAACGAGTCATCCCACCTGAGCCCTAGCATTAACATTTTAAGTAGTGTTTCTTCTAGCAACGCCGTCGTACAGCAGTGCATTATCCTATGTTTGACAAGTTGAATGCCCATGTTATCTTAAAGTGGTGATTGAAAACGACCTGGAGAACGGTCGTTAAATGTAAACTAGGTAGATAATTTTATCGCTTCTTAAAATCAGTCCAGGTTTCGTTCCAGCTGTACAGTGAACTGATAGTCTCAGACGAAGATTTCAAATCATATTGTGCCTATTATACATATGCCAGGTCGATATTCACAATTAGACGACGACATATGGACATGTTACTACAAAAGCATGGATTCTTCAGACCAACATAAACTGGAACACCATGGATTTTTTCTCGTATTTAATTTATCCTATTAGTTTCCCAAAGACACTACCACACACCTACACCGAGATATACAAACAGTTTGTTTTCTTAATGACCGCCTTGACTTAAATTTCCAGTTGAATGCGACTCACCCAGCCTAAGCTACCTTGTTAGCTCCAGGTCCAGGGCTCCAGCCATGCAAAGCCTAGCGTAGAGGCTCAAGGGACAAACGCCTGGACAAGAATCTCGCTTTCTTTATATTGACCCTTTCCTTGTCTTACTACAATTGGAGCAATTAAGTACACCGACGGAGAGGTCCCCTTAGGAGCCAAATCAAACAACAAGTCAAAGGACGAGAGGCAATAATGTTCCTCCTCTCCTAGGAATCTCTTTAGATTTGTTCCTCAGCGTGTACAATTTACAGGCTTCTAATAAAGATAAAGGGGTAGTCCCAGCACCGTGTTAATGTCCACAAAGATATTTATAAGCTGGAGACTGTAGTGATTCCACACCCAGTTTTGCCCTGGTCCTTTTCCTCTACAGTTTGCATCAGGTACGGCAGGGTCCTTACCTTTCAAGTTGGAGAGTCCAAACTGAGAATTCTTTGTACAAAAGCACCTCAAGATGACATCAAAACAGACCCTTAAAGCATCGAAAACCTATGCGTGCTAATCTACAGTTAATTAAACATTTAGGAATAACCGCTTCCTACAGATTTTATAGCCTCAATTTCAGGTACTCTTTGAAGTGGAAGCTAAAAAACATCGTGTAACACTCAAATCGAGCAATCCCACTCAGGCCAGAAGCCTTCCATTTCCCTGCCAACATTCCAAAGGTTATCAATCCTGTACCGTGTGTGCTACCATTATTGTGAGTAGCTCATTTCAGATTGTGTACACGATGGACAGCCTGACAGGAATCACCACTATTCGAGGTCAGAGGAATGCACTTGAGGAAATGAACACGGTCGTTGGCGAACAGTTATGGCGCTATTGAAAATTAAAGGACAATTTTCACCCTCCTTCCCTTTGCATGCCGGAAGAAAAGTTTGATTATTTGCTGATTGACTGAGCAGTTCCGCGGGTACTATTACCTCTTTAATGAGGCACTTGCGAGGGAATGTAGTGTGAAAACAAGTGCTAAATTTTCCAAGCCATTTGAACAAGTGTGCTGTCGTCCTCCGACACCAAGAGTCACAGCACCGAGCAAAAGTACAGGTCTTTTTGAATGACACCCTGTCATTATCACTTTCGGGGAGCAAGTTTTAGAAACTACTGAATCTTTCTCCGCTCACCTTAACGTCACCGGTAATGCGTGCTGGGGAAACTTTATGAAGTCATAAGTTTACGGAAAATATTAGCATTTCGTCCCTTTTTTCCACCACATAAAATTCATACGACTGCTATAGGCTTTACTACACATTCCTGCTACAAAAACAAGAATATATGGAACGATCCACCACCGGTCCACTAACAACGTAGCCGCAAGCCGAGGAATTTTTACCCCATTCAGTCATTTTGGCTCTTCTCTCTCTCTCTCTCACTGTGCTTCGGAAATCTTTTTTCTTTACACTTGACTGGATTTTATTCCTGTTTTATGTCCTTTTGCTCAATTGTGGAAGTGTGTGAGACGACATTTTCCAGTCGTATCCTAACTCATTGAAACGACTTGTTGCGACTTGCAAGAGATAATAACTCTGACGCTTTCCCAAGTTCAAATTGAAAATTACTGGATCGTAAACTAATTGCAATTGCCGAACCGGTGCGGTGCAGGTGGAACTTGTTCGTAAGCAGTGATATGACGACATGAGTCCATTCAAGTCCTGTGTAAGCTAATGCTTGAGGAGGTTCGACTTGACTGAAATGTTGCCCTAACGAAGTTGTACCCATAACTGCAGTCCAATTCACCGGTTTTAAACGTAACCATGGTAACCGAATCCATTTGTTGCTCTAATACCAGCATTGGCTCCCAAGCACTTGCTACCATCGGCTCTACGAAATCTCAGAACTGGCTCACACTATTTATAAAATTCATTGATCATCATCTTTCAAGTCGTACAAACTTCGGCCATCTTATTAAGATATATTTCAGCGAATTATGAGTGCAGTGCAACTCAGCTGAAAGAGATGAGAAAGCCAACTTGTCTAGTGCCTTGTTTCTAACGGACGACTGTCGCACGTTTACCTGAATTCCTTAACAGCCTACAATTTTGGAATTTGGTCACTGAATCCCAGTACTGCATCCTGTATTACATTACCTGATTACAACTTGACTGTCATGTCATATTTATTGACGTTTCTGATTTTATGACAGGTCGCGTGCAATTGAACGAAGGGTGCTTTGCGTCCATCCAACAACATAGTTAGCTTCATCTCTTGAGCAACAAGGATACAAGATCAGAACATTGCTTCTTCACTAAATAGCAACATCCAAGTCAAGTAGCTGCTGAAAACTGCTGATAGACGTGCATCAAGATGGCTGAGCAATTGAACTTGCACAGGTCTTACAATACAAATCCTCATTTGACAATTTGACCTGTTGTGATAATAATCCAGTAAAAGTAAAGCACACAATTTAAGTTTACAACGCGGTCGTCATAAACTTTACAATCCTAAAAGTGAGCAGCCAAAAGTCCAAGACATCCAAAGACCCTGTAAGTACACCAAAGCAAAGACACGAAGCAAGAGGGAAATCATGGGTGAATCTACAATAGTTGGAAAAATTTTTAATCCTATTATTCTTTGTATTAGCGCAGTAAACCATAAAGCTCCTAAATGCATGTAGTGAGGGCCATCAGACGAGCAATAATCACAGGCGGATTATAACGACTCGTCTAAATCCTTCTATCCAACGAGTCCATCCGTCATCTTTTCATACTTGGCTATAATCACCCTGTCTGTACGTGCATACTGCTTACGAATCTAGAAATCTAGCGGCACTGCTACTAGCATCATCTTATTAGCTCGTACAAGCTCTTTGACATCTTACAATCTACTTGCAGCTGACTGAAAAGACAATTGAATCTCTGGTCTTTTGCTCCTTGAACCGCTTTCTTTCCTCTAGGTCCGAGCCAAGCCTACTACACAAGCGGAATGAAGCTTCACCAAGTTTTTCTGAGGAGGCGATTCTAAAAGCGTTCTGTGGCATTTGATTCTCTATTATCCCTGTCCTAGCTGAACTGGAACCCTTGAGGGACGCACAAAGGGATCTTGTTGAGAAACACAATTGTAGATTCAAACAGGTACTTTCCCTCGTTACATTTTTCGGTAAACATTTCGCAGCTTTACAATCCAGGCTATTGACATTGGCTGCGGTGGGTATTGGAAATCCTTCTATTGGAGTCGACAGGCAGCAAAAGGCCCTCGATATGAAATTAGGAGGACAGCCAAGAAGGAACCCCAGCTTAAAAGTGAAGGTCCAGTAGAAGAAAGATCGCATCGTCCATTTAGTTTAGTGCCTTAAATCCCTTCAGAGTATTGTACATGTGCTTTTAGAAGCGACTTTTGTTCACAGCTTCGGGATCAGCAGAGTGACAAAATCCTTCCAAAGTCAACCATTTAATACTTTTCAACAAGACACCCTTCAGTCAAAGCATCTCTCCGGCTCTTTCCTCCGTCCCGTTTCGCTCTGATGAAAATATTTCCAATGTAGTAATAAGTAACATGCTATTTACCACTCCCCCAGGAAACTGGAGGAATTCCATGGGAAAATATTTTTGGGACAAATACCACCAATGACCCTGTATCCCTTCCGAGAGTCAATTCCCCCTCTAAAAGTCTGTGAAGGATGGTCGTCGTCGTTGCGATCAGGGAGAAAATCCACCGAGGAGATGCGGATGCAGACATGCTTCCGAATCCTGTCCGAGGAAAAAGATTCACTTGAAGGAATTGGAAGTGACGGTAATGGCTATATGGAGCTTCTTACGGGATCCATGTCATGAACGGTATCTTTTGCATCGGAGGATCGGAGACGAGGATGATTCTCCGATCCTCCCTGCTTCACTCGCATGAAGGACTGGGGCTTAAAAATTTTACAAATCTCCTCTCACGAGCTATATGTCCTTGTCAGGAGAGTTTTGTGTGTAATCTGCGTTTGTGCGGGTGCAACATTTCCGCTCGTGTCAGCAAGAGGGAAGATGAGCCTATGACTTGAAAAAATAATTTCTGACAGGCAAATATATTGCTACTCAATATATAATCAGGCGAGGAGGAGGAGAGAGAGAGAGGAATAACAAGATCCATCCGAGGAGCTGAAGAGGAAAAATACCCGGGTTTTACAGAAACGGAACTTGGTTCTTACGGCTTGAGCCCCGGAACAGGGTAACATTGATGAGTGAACACGGACGCTGATTTCAAATCGTCTTCCCGTTTCTCCGTTCCTTGAGGTCGTTTCGGTCCATGAAGTTGTCTGGAGAGGGATTGATTATATGGAAAGTTGGAATACGTTTTTATAGTCACATCTTCAAGGGCAAACTGTACATTGAGTATTGCAGTGTTACTTGCTTGGCGTTGGCACCGTCCAAAGGCATGGTTGAACCAAGATGTAGGGTAGCGCATTGGAGAATTCAAGCTCAAATAGCTGAGTTGCCATGAAGCGAGGTCATAATACTATTACGTTCATGAGCTCAAAGCTTTTAAGTAGATGCATCTCCAGAGAGATCCACAATTGCCACAAGAAGCTTTCAAAGTGTCAGCTCAAATTAATGAGGTGTCAGATGTGTTGATAGAATTTTAGTCTAGCGTGCGTGCCAGCCTTGCTGCTTTGGAGCATCTTCGTCATATTCCTAGCGTATTTTCAGTTTTGGGGGGAACCTTTCGACAGAAACTGTTTTGCTTCACTGTGCTATTTTTCCTTTACCAATGCCTTTGCCATGTGTAAAGTTACTATTTGATTTTGCTTACGGTGAGTGGATTGAAGGGCACGCTTCACTGCATTGTTAGGACCGTGTTCTTTCTCTGCTTCTAAAGTTGCACATTCTAATAGTTCTAGAATTACAAGTAAATGAACTTAAACCAGGATTGCAGGGGCTGCATCTGCTAGAAATTGAATTTACGGTAGGGTGTATACAACATCAGATTGAAAAGCCATTGACAAAAACTGGTGACTATGTTTCGCAACCTATAAAAAATTCTCAAGAGGGAGATGCGGAGCCGATTGAAACAATGCCTGAAAACTCGGAAAACATGCGCAAAAAATTGCAAAAATTAGCCTCGGTTGCAACTCTTCAAAGTGCGGAACAATGCATGTGATCCTGCCTCTGCATACAAAGTGCTATGGGATGACAAATAACGATTCACTCCACCAGTCAACTTGTTGCAGGTCAGGATAAAGAAATGCAGAAATGCACCACCTCGGCTTTGTTTAGAGAGCAGGACCTGTAGGAGCCATCAGCTCAGCGTCAATCTGTGTCACTTTGGACAAGGAACCGGAAAGAATCGGCTATCAATTTGTCATGAGCGTGTGTGTTAAGTTGGTGGCAGCGGGAGCGGTGTGTTGTTAACCCAACACCAAAGTTACAAGCTCATTCAATCATTGACCGTCACTCACATTCTGAGACCCGCCAATCTTCCCGTTTAACAAGTCCATCGTCACTCGGGCAAAAAGTACAAGTGCTTGCATGCAGGCTCTCATCGGCAAAATACAAAATGTCTACAAGCTGTCTACAGTCATTTCAAGCCCATTATATTCCTTTAGTTCAACCAACCGCAGCCCATAGCCCGAGTCAAGTTCTGTGTATTCCGTGCACAAGTGCATTAACTTGCATCTTTTTATTTAATGTGGTGGTTCACTCCGCCTGGATCAAGTAACGACCAGGATTTACTCAACGTCTCTGCAGCCCGTCCATGTGTCCACATCATTTGTTTATAATGATGAATGATTCTGGATCAGATCCGATTCCATTCCACGCATCAACATCAGTCTCATTCTCAATTCCGCTTGTCATCCAGTCAATGAGCTGCCTGCTCCCCTGTCAAACACCGCATTCCCTCCTACATGACACCCAAGGTCGGAGGTCGTGTCAGTTACACCTTTTCTCAGTCAATAATCATCCTTCTTAAGCCTATACCTCTTAGTGATTTGATGCCAGGTCCTGTTCTTGAAAAGCGGCGCTGCTACTAATGCAGCGATATGTCCCTGCGATGACATCCTTGTTTGTCCACATTATGTTTGCATTTAACTTTCTGAACTATTATGACTCGTTGACGTGATTTATTGAATTGTAATTGTCGCATGACATCCTCAACTTTGTAGTTAATTTTCAGACATTGTTCCCGTCACAAGCCGTGTCAACACAGCTTGGCTGAAATCATAAATCAGTTTCGCTCACACGACCTTCCTTGTCTGCGAGTCTGCGCTAGTGCAATGGGAGTAGGGTGGGGGAATTCGCGATGATTTTCCAGCGACTTTCTCCACCGATCCTCCGATCTTTTGGAACCAACGGGCCTTCTCTTCCTCCCACGGTCCTGGAGACAGAGGTGCTGGCATCGACCTAACAATTTACACTGGGCATCGGATCGTTGTCATGGAAACCTCCCAGTTTTGCTCCCAAATCATGGTAATTATTCAACATTTAGTCCGGTACATACTGAGGGGTTCGTACCCAATTTGAGAGTTTGTAAATCCGTGCCATGGAAACAGGATTTTGAAGATAAAGTTAGCGCGTTATCGAAAGCTGAAAATCAAAAGTTGCGGTAGGTCTTGCGATTCCCTGCCTCTTTGAAGCACACGCATTCGGAAATTTTTCGCATTTTCCCCCCTTTTCGCAAAATATCGGTCAATTAAACCCGAATTCAACGATTTTTATAGCACCACCCCCGAGTGTTTACTACCCGTCAGTCAATCCTAGGTGTCAGTTCCCAACAAAAAGAGCTAAAGCTCGCACTGCAACTGTTGACGAAGATGAAGACGAAAGCCCTAAGATCACATGTGGAAGGACATAAAGAAGAAAGCCTAAGGAATATTGAACGTTGCCAAGTTCTTCTTTGAGAATGGGGGAGAGATGGGGCGAGTGCTGTTGTTCTAAGCGCCGGCTATGAGAGCCTCACGGCACG
>VRMD01003283.1:0-11234 GCA_009872375.1 Sminthurides bifidus | reverse complement strand
ATCAGTGGTTGCAGTTATTCGCGACGATGCATCATCTTCAGATTCCACAAATGTAGAGTCATCCAGATCTGAACTGATGACAGAAGATTCATAATTGAATCCGCCAAAATTCTTGCCTCCGCCGTATCTCGGATCCGAAGCTTTTGAAGGAAGCAGTCTCATTCTTGCACCGCCGAAACCTGAGTGTTGCAATGCTCGTTACTTTATCGGGCCACAAATTTTAAGCAAGATTTTTTATAGTAAAGGACTTAGCTATTAATATTGAGCATACCTTTTCTAGAGCTCATGACAGAATCAGTCTCAGTATCATCTGGTTTGGCAAGCGCTCGCAGCCCTTTCGGTCTGTAAACAGGAAATTGACCATTACGCGTACTGTATCATCTTTCTTACAGTATTGTCAATTGCTACTCATGTTTCTTAGAAAGTTCTCTGATTATTGCAACCATGCACAACTAATATTCCTACTCATTTCCAAAGATATTTCTTTAGTTCAGTTACGCATGAAGCCAAAATAACAATAAGTAGATTAACGAAGGCAAAAGTTGACAGGAGGTTCAAAATTAACTTACAGTGGTCGCCCAATCCTCTCAAAGGGTAAATGATGATCTCCAACTGCCGAGCTGCCAAACTGCGAATTGGAGTCGCTCGCATTGCTACCCTCATTTGAAACAAGCTGAAAGGGAATCGAAAAATTTAAGTTTTAGTCAAAAATTTAGACCCGTAACACCAAGAGGAGTTTATTTCTTCATAGCAAATCTTGGAAGGTTAGGGCTTACCCAGGAAACTACTCTTCCGTTTATGCATGGTAACAAAGCTTCATCGTCTACAATTTCCTCCTTAACAACTCTAAAAAAAATTAAATTTAAAGAATATTAACTTAATTTCTGAAATACTCACTACGACAAAAATATGGAAACTTTTCAGGCTTACCCAAAATCATCGTCCACGGATTTGAAAAAATACTTGTAATTTGGCCTATTGAGCACATTTTTGAAATCAACTAAACGAACACGATCCGGTGCTACCGGTACTTTCACCAAGTAAGGAGTTTCTTCCTCGTCTATATGATAAATAATCTTTGTTTCCTCCATGTTTACTAAATCAACTTCTGTGTGTAACGGCACTTTTATAACCAAAACAACTATGAACCGCCGCAATCCTCCAGGATTATGATGTTTCTTCTTTTACCCCATTTAACCATCTCTCCCTCCGCATGCAAATCACATGCTCGAGTACTAATTAAGAGTCAGCTTAGGTCCATAAAATAAATCACGACCTTGTTAACTGTATCTCAATGCAGTTCTGATGCACTTGGCGCATCTTTTTCCTTACTCTTCTCTAACACCCCTAAACCATGGATCCCCCTATACTTCCACAAAAGCCTTAAGACTGATTCTAGCCTTAGGGGACATACGCATGTACGCACTCCCGTTTTCTTGCGTTCCTATCGTCTCCTTTCCTTATGGGAAATCCTTCAAAGACCAAATCTTCTTTCAAAAGCATCTTGTTATAGCTAAATAGCTGAGTGAGTATGAGAAAGTCTCTGTGGCGCTGGTTTCTTCACGAACACCCGAAAATCAAAAGGGTGTGTTAAGAAAAGAGCTATGCTGGACCAGATGTCGCTTATAGAAAATCAACCTCAAGGAAAGTTGGTGAGCTAGGGTGCTTTATTTATCAGATCGTTGGAGGCGAAGTAGCATTCGCTTCACAAGCCTATTATAAAATTTTAGATAAACGTATTCCTTATAACTTACGTACGAAAAGTGACTTGGGTGAGTGAGACTTAAAAGTTTGCGATCTCCCGATTACATGCAGTCGGGGATCTTATAATACAATTTCAGAGGCAATAAGTTTCTGAAATTTCACACATTGATTGTGAGATGTGAGATTGCACAACAGACTCATGACTTATTGGAAAGCCTGAAAAACTCGCTCGAGGGCGACTGTTTCTCGAATACTATAGGAGAAGGGAAATTAAATAATACAAACACGAACTCAACCAATTTCTTGCCGATAACTTTGCAATCTTAATGATCGCAGAAGATGAACAACAAGTTTAAAAAAAACTCATATACACATGAGTCGCTTTTTGCAGCGGAAAGTAGCTTTTCTTAAAACTCTTGAATATCTACTTAAATGCAACAAATCTCTCTTGTTGATTATCGACGCTGGTGAAGGAAAACCCTGCTTTAGCGATATGACGTAATAATGATGCGTGCCTTAACAACAAGTGCACTTAAGAGTACGAAATTCAAGAACCTGAGCGAAGGTAGCAGCAGTTTCGTTTATCACATATGAATTGACGCAGCAGTGTACCGAGCTTCTCCTCGTCTGAATCCCCATTGAGATGGACGATACTAGAATTTATAAAAGAAACGACATGCTAAACCAATTTTTACAGTCTATCGAACTGCAGAATTTCATACGCAAACTTACGCGTATCAGCATTTGGCCGGATGTAGTATGGGGGAAATTGTATGCGTAAAGTACCCAACCCACAGCTCCAACAATCAGCACGATGAAAAAGAGTACACTAAGAACTCCTCCTGCACTCATTCCATGACCAGCATCAGCTGTAAATACAAATTGCTATTATTAGACTGCAGTACATAGAGTATCAAAAAGAATTGCAAAACAGTGATTACCACTTTGCTTGGAAGCAGACGTTTCTGTGGCGTGTTCGTCTATTTCATTATGGTTGAACGGATGTGGCGAAGTATCAGTTGTGTAGTTATTTTTCTTGGACTCAATGCACTTATCAGATGCGTTGAAAGCGTTTTTTTCACATTCATTTGATATCCAATCATTTCTAAGTCTATCCAATCCATCGGAGCAACGGTTTTCTTTAGCGCACCAAGCACACTGCAGTTACCAAAAAAAATTTTGANGCAACGGTTTTCTTTAGCGCACCAAGCACACTGCAGTTACCAAAAAAAATTTTGAAACTAATTTCGATTTCATTTGAAGAGCAGAGGGACCGACATAAAGCAGAACAAATCATCATTTTTAAGCACACTTACTGCAAAGGTTGAGTTGTGGTTCGTACAAGTTTCACAGGTTTTGAAATCTAAGCAAGTTGGCAACGCGTAAAATACTATTGCTGTACCATTGGTAACCTGTTTATCCTTCATGTCCAACCTGTTATATTCGTAGATAGTCTTCTTCTGGTAAACTGAAATAATAACATGAGATGAGAATTTTTAAGGTGTGCAAATCAAATATAAAAGAAGCTCGTAGTTTTGAAACAAACAAGCTTACACAACACTCTCTGCTCTCGAATATAGGCATCTGATAGTCCAACTTTTACTGGGTGCCATTCGTCTGCTATTTCTTTGAACGGCACAGGAACTAATGTATAGTAAAATACAATCGTCCCGTTAGAATGCAGAGTAACCTGAAAGGTGAACTTCTGATGGTCTTTTCCGTTTTCTCCCTTCCTGAGATGAACATCTCTCCATTCTACTGTGAAGTGATTCTCTAAAACACAACGAAAAAGCATCAGTACTCATTTCTTCAAGTAATAGTAACAATAACAAGTGCAGGTTTCACTTATTAGCAATTAATTCTATTGAAAGTTCCCTTACTTGCATTCACGCATATCACGGTAGAATTCTCAGATAAGCTTGGATCAAAGTTTGCCATCAAAGGAGCAACATACTGCGTTGCAGCTAACCAAGCATGCACTTGTTCGCCCAAATACAAGAAACCACCGGTTGCGACAGTAACATTATCGATGAGATGACCATAAAATGGAAATTTGAACTTTAACTTCATAGCGACGGCTCGTCTGTAAGCACTAGACAAAAGTTTGTGCTCCTCAGAAGTTGATTCTTGGTCCACGTCAATTTTCCATGCAGATCCGTTTATGATGATGGAAGTATTGTAATATTCATGAGTGTCGTTTTGCTGCAAAAAGAGAGCATTTTTCATAAAATGTCTCAATAGCAACTTCTTCATGTGATCAACAGCGTTAAAGATAAAAATATCTGAAGTGAAGCTTACATCTTTCAAGATATAATTCTTATTCCACCCGTCAAACCAAAACGAGCTATTTAAGTCCGGGTAACCCATTAACTCATCAGGAACAGTTAAATCCGGTGACGGAACAGGAGCATGTGTCTCATTCTTGCTCTGCTTTTTATCTCCGGCTGCTGGAGTTATAGAGCTAGTTCCATTGGTCACAGCAGTCGCATTAACAACAGGAGCAGGTGTAGTACTGTTTACCGATTCAGCAGTAGTGATAGGAGTAGCTGTTGTAGTGCTATTCACATTCTGCGTTGTCGGATTAGCCTGTCGTTTTTGCCGGTGAGTCCCTTGTAGGGCCACAAATTCGTATTTTGCGTTGGGTGTCCAACGATCCCAACTTAGATTCAACTGCATACTGAAGTTCTGAAATAATATAATCCAGGTCTAGGTCAACATCAGGAACTATTAAACGAAGCATTAGTTATCAAATCATGTCTACGGTCCGCAATGAAAAGATTCGATCGAACTCACGGTGCTTATCTAACGCCCAACTTGGCAAAAGCCAACCATCACAATCACAAATACTTCCACCCAACGGCTTTTTACCATTTCTAAAATCAATTACAACAATTCTAGCTGCCTCTTCGCTTCATTTTATCATCCTTCTAGCTCCTTCGTCCATAAAAAATAGTGGGACGTTACTCCAGTCCAATCCTACACTTCGTTGCTCAATAATCATTACTGGTTGTTTTCTTGTCGTTCATCATGCAACTTCATAGAAATATTCTGAATAACTGAACGACAGTAGCAAGCTGAACCGCATCGCATAATCTTTCTCAAGCGGAAGCACTAAATACTATAATCACTTCCTTCGACTGACTAATGTTCATTCTATTCATTCCACTACATCCATACTATAACTCATGTGTGACCACTATTGGAAATTAATTACTAACCCTTGCAATCATGCCCCATACGTATCAATATTGACCGTGACCACTAATAAGCTAACAAGTAATTGATTCTAGGTACTTACCGTCTGGCACATCTTCGGTAACCGCAGTAGACACCACAGTACTAAAAAACGTTATCCCTACCACTAATGTTGTTAAAAATACAATTAGGTAACGCATTATGTAATACAAGTAAGTCACTTCATCAACTTTGCAACAATTATCTCATCAAATCCCACAACCACGATAAGTGGCATCTATAGCCTGAGTAATTTCACGAGAGTTTGTAGGCCGATTGTCTTCAGAACTGTCCGACACGTGTTTAATGGTTTAATCACTATTGTAATAGTTGGCTGGTATCAGCCCTCCCAATTTAAAGCCTAGAGAATTTTTACAACCCTATCAAACTTTTTGCTGAAGTATTTTTAAGGTTCAATGTGTCACGATTTAAATAATGAAATCTACAATTTCAAAATTAAAAAATTACTGAAAGATTTTGATTTAAAAAAGCTGAAAGTAATCTTGATTAAATAGACGAGAAATATTACACGGTACTACCTCAGCATCATTTCACTCTCAGCTACCACAAGTATAACTGATCCACATAACTAGCTTTGCCTGCGAAAAACAATACGGATCACCACGTCGTCATAGAGGTAACTCCAATGACGATCACTCGACCATACAGTGAGGTGATTATTGAAGCTGAAGATCGGCAGTGTTCCACAACCTAATGCCCGTCAATCATTGGCAGACTTCCGACATTATTTATACAGCTGTCTAAATAGGAAGGATGAATTACCGTCGCAGTACCTAGAAAACCCGCAAAGATGTCATCTTAAAAGCGGAGACATAGCACTAAAGAAAAACTTTCCTTCAGAAAGATGTATTTATAAGATTACACTCACTCAACGAGGTTCAACTCACCAAAATCTTTAGACGATGAATAAATTGTATCAAATCCAAGTTAACGATCAAAATAATAGCAAATCACGTTTTCTCATCGAATCATACCAACTACACCAATTTTATATTACTTTACGTAACAATTTTCAAACTACTTTTAAACTAAAAAGACTGTCCCATGCAGAAGTAGCTCCTCCGAGCTTGAAGCACTATGAGACACACGCAATTCTCTCCACATTAGCGTTAATTAGAGGTAAAAATTAAAAATAATTGACTAAAAAAGAAATGCTTATGAAAACTGAACTGAACCACGCACGCAAATGTTCATAGTAGCCTGAATTAAAATGCACTGTGTGTTTGCACTTATTTGCATGCAATAAATGATTACTGCGTTTCCCACAGCTGTGATCCGTAAAGAACAGTCTCTCTCTCTCGTTCTGCCTTTTAAAGCACTTTCACATGTACGTGCATATGTGCCCATCTCGTCTCTTTGGTTCAGCTCTCTCACCTCATCAGACTACGTATGTACGTGCTGAAAGAAACAGGCGGAAAAGGGCGAAGACAGGGGGATGATGATGAAGACTCCCAAGTGTCACTGAATCAGGCTCTGTCCACATGTTTCGACTGCACCAAGCCAAACACCTCTTGGCTGTTCAGAAAAGTCCATCAAGCATTTCACAACATTGCAGTTTGACCATCTCATCCGAAGAGCTCTATTACGCATGTGTACGGACAACTTGAGCGGACGAGCCTCAGATGTTCTTTAAAACAAGAACAGTCTCTGCACGGTGAATTGGTTTTGATCAAAACGCTAGCGTAAGGAGACAAAGGAAACGCCTTTGTTGCGAAACGTTCAAGTTACGCTGCAAAGCGCTCGAAATGAGAGCAAGCCTTTGAAGATGACGCTTTCACTTTGAGGATCCTCCCAACGCTGCACCTGCCGTTGCCTTGGAAACAGCGTCAGCTCGGCACAAAAAATTTGCACATAGTGCACACTGTGCAAAAAATTTAGCGAAATTTTAAATAATTCTGTCTTACGTATCATGTTTACGGGCATTACAGAGAGCGGAAGTGAATCCCAGAGTATTAAACTGTTTGTGCAAGAACTGCTGACATGCACGTGCCCCCACCGTCAGCCCGGCCTTCGCCGACGAAGCTGGCTGGGAGTATCCCGGCGGAGCTTCCTCGAGAACATGCCATCTACAAAAGAAATTGTAGTAGCTGCAAAAAAAGAGTGGAAGACTCCCAATTCAGTTGCACCTTCAAAAGGTGCCTTGGCTTCCTTCAAGGAAGAAGTACATCCCATGAAAACCTTTCAGCGTTTCAAGCAACAATGGCTCTCAAAGAAAAAGTCGTGGAAAGAGCACTTTGGCCAGCTCATGTACATTCCCATGTACAGGTCAGAATGGCATCGAGAAGGAAAGCCTCCAGTCCCTCGAATGCACAATCGGGGCACTGCCCACGAAGTTGAGCTCTTGGCCAAAAAGCGGTTCTTCCGCCTCCTTAACATCATCGAGTTGAACCCGGAAGGGTTCGCTCACGATCACCAAAACTGCAACAGAGTCAAGTTCAACGTAAGTGGGAAGATTTTTGAAACCCAGTTACGAACTTTGCGCCGGTATCCGGAAACACTGTTGGGGAACGAGAACCGACTCAAGCCCTTCTACGACCCGAACATAGGGGCGTACTACTTTGACCGGAATCGCGTAAGCTTTGAAGCAATCCTGTACTATTACCAGAGCGGAGGCCGGCTCCGCCGGCCCTTGGACACTCCTTTGGAGACCTTTTACGGCGACATTGTATTCTATGACCTAGGGGACGAGGTACTCAACATCTTCATTCTTGACGAAGGGCTCAACTTCGAAACGGAGGAGAACGTGCCCTCTGCCCTACTCAAGCGAAAAATTTGGCTGCTTTTTGAATACCCGGAGAGTTCCACTCATGCCACTTGTGTCTCCCTAATATCTATCTTCACCATCGTCGTTTCCGTCACGTCCTTTTGTGTTGAAACCCTGCCTAATTTGAGAGACGGCGAGGATGATTTCCAACTACGTGACGTTTTCTTCACGCTGGAAACTTGTTGTGTCATATGGTTTATCCTGGAATACGTCTTTCGTCTCTTGTCATGTCCCCACTTGGGACACTTTCTTACCGACCTTATGAACTTTGTTGACGTGTGTTCAGTATTACCTTACTTTTTGCAAGTGTCCTCTAGAGACGTTAATAGCTCCGTCAAATCCTTTGGTGCGGGAACAACATACCTCACTGTACTTAGAGTCATCAGACTAGTTCGAGTGTTCCGAATCTTCAAGTTGTCCAGGCACTCGAAAGCGTTGCAAATCCTGGGTCTGACCCTCAAGGCCAGCATGAGAGAGCTGTTTTTGCTAATCTTCTTCCTCGGAATCGGTGTGGTTCTATTTTCAAGCGTGCTTTACTTTGTTGAAAATGAGCTGGGTCAAAGGAAGGACTACAAGTCCATTCCTGACGCCTTCTACTGGAGTATTGTCACAATGACCACCGTCGGCTACGGAGACCTCGTGCCACAATCCGTGCTGGGAAAATTAGTGGGGTCGTTGTGCGCAGTGGCGGGGGTGTTGAGCATCGCACTTCCGGTTCCGGTCGTCGTTTCCAACTTCAATTACTTTTACCACCTGTCCACGGATGAGAGTCGGGTGGAAGACCATATTGTGAACGTGAACCATGTTCTCATGTGTCCTTATTTACCAAATGATGGTGTGCACCCAAAGTTGTTAGAGAAGTTAAAGAAGGGCCTGCGAGTCGGCTTGAGGGATCCGAAGGAAGAGAATAGGGATCGCAAAGACGATAAAAAAGACCAGAAGGAGGTGGTAATTGATCCACTGGCAGAGGTCATCAACCGGAAGGTTGACACGAAGAAAGAGCGGATGCCGCCCAAACCTGCTGTACAAAAGCCAGGTACCCAAAAACCGGGACCTGCGCCTGTGAAGAAACCGAATATGTAATTGGTGGTGCAAAATGCCCTTGCCAAATTTTTCATCTTCAAGCTAATAAGTTCGCAGTGTGTAAGTTGTTCTTTACACAATTTTTTATCCAGCTTATATTACTTAATAGGTCTCATTAAGACGCTCGTTAATTAGGCATAATTTTGCAGTTTATAGCTGGTGATAAAACCGTAGGTCATCAGTTACTATGAACCAGATTGCTTATCCATGGTCTGTTTTCGTATGCTTCGCTGATGAATGTGTTAAATGCTTAATGTTCTATTGAAAAGCACATTGTTTTAATAATTTAAGTTGGGATTAGTATAGACAAGAGAAAGTAATCTCTCTAATGTGGATTATGATTTCATATACATCCGTAAACATTCAATGCACTCAAAGGAGAAAGTAGATTTGTAATACAAAATGCTCGAATAAGCGTTGTAAAAGTGCAGCATTGCGAATTTTGTACCATTCAATTCACTGAAGTTTCCGGATGACAACAAGCAGTTGCTGGAACTCCTGCTTTAGGATTTTCAACTCGGTTTTCTTAGAATCGTTCTTCTTAAGAAGCTAAAATTGTAAATTGTTTATGTTAAATAAAATCACTAAACATTCCTGTTCAAAACGTTTCTACACTACTATGTAGTGTAAACTGACTCAGTACAGTTACTACAATACCATTTTCATTATATACAACCTTTCAAATTGACTGCAAACTGTAAACGCAAAACGTTTGTTTGTGCTTTGCTGCATTTACTTACCGCGGTCGTATTCTCGGAAGACGTCGAGGTAACAAAAACACCTCCAACTTGCAATAGCTTCCGGACCTGAAAACGAAAAGAGTAATTTTGACATCTCAGTTTTCAGTATTGTTCGTATTGTCTTCATGTCTTTTTATCACCAGCAGCAAGAACAAACGTTTCAAATTTCAATACCTGCGTAATGTCATCGTCATCATATGAAGTTGTGAATATGGCATTGTATTGCTTCTTAGGATTCTGTGATCTGATTTTCTCTAGAAGGGGTCCTGCGTTAACAAAATGCCACAATGATGATGAGTCACACACATGTAGACATAAGCAACATTACTTAACTTGCCCATGACACTTTCCTCGTTGCCATTTCTATATATCTCCATGATGGGACAGTGTGAAACTTACCAATTTTAGAGGAAACGGTTTTTTTGCTTGGCAGCCTCTGCGCTTAGAAATTGAATAGTCTTTGATTTGATAAGTTTTGGGTCATGGCAGTCCATTTTCGTTTGAATTTCATTTACTTCTGCCGGTGAGCGACGATTACTGTCATACACTGCACTGATTGTTGTGCCTTTGTCTAACTACAAGAATGTTTAGATTAATGACATTCAAATCATAATTTCTATGCAAGAGCATGAAATCCCATTTTAGCTTGTGTCTCACGGCCGAGCCTCACTTACCAGACAACAAAGCAGGGCCAGAGTGTACGGTTCTTCATTAATTGCCAAAATTTCTCCATTTGTCAGGGAAACTATGTGAGGTCCCAAAACCTCCAGCTGCCGAATTGTCTGAAAATGAAATAGCAGTAGCTAAAGATTACATTCAGCTAGTACAATTGAAGACATACGTTTGATTGACTGTCTACAAGACTGATGAATAGTACTGTTGAAATGCTGTACGTAAAAAAAATTTCCATGTTCTAATTATTGAATTTGACAATTTGTTGGAGAAGAGAAATAAAGGACACTTGGGCATTTACCACCATGATTGAATGAGTTGGCAAAGGCTGATCATATTCACGGATGTATGGATCGAGGTCCCAAAAAACACCTCTGTCGACTGCCAGCATGGCTCTTTCCACCGTGGAATTGAATGGGGCTTCATCTAAATGACAGAATCAGAAAGCACTCCGGTTTCAAACTTGCGCAGAGTAGGAAGAATCATTCCTGAAAATCATTCGATAGAAAGTAGAGGAATATGCCCATTTTCTTACGTTTGAGTCTTCTAACAAGCCCAATGTTCTTTTCAAGTTTCAGTAGAGCTCTCTCGGATCCAATGCTGTCCACATGATTTGCAACAATGTGCTTAGCCCTCTGAAGCAATGGAGGAAAGCGATACAAATCTTTTGCCAAATCCTCTCCCTGATACCGGCGGAACTCCGGGTACTGCTTCAAGTTGTCCTCAAGGAAATCCACGGCCTCTGTAAATTCCATTTCCTCCACAGGAATAACCCTAGAATTATTCCAATTCTTGTTCCTGCTCGTAATGAGGACAGACGGAATGAATCCAATTGGTGATAACTTGGGCAAAAAGTCTATCACGTCCTCCTCGCAACGAGCGTTGTCAAATACAAACAGAGAAGGATGTAGTTGAAACGTCTTCATCTTTAACAAGTCATCAATCTCTTGATCTTCTGCAGGTTTGGGCGGCGGTTTCTTAGGCGAGGTCAACTTAGGACTAAATCTCACTTTTGG
>VRMD01003282.1:0-11234 GCA_009872375.1 Sminthurides bifidus | reverse complement strand
TCGCTTTAGGTTTTCATCCATTTTACTATCACGTTACTTGTGAACTTGGCTTACTTCAAGCCGTTAATGACTGCAAGACCTTTGCAACGTGCTTCCAGCACGTCGAGTCAATCAACCGTGGCTTTCTCCTAAAAGGAGGATTTTCTCAGTGCCGGTGCCGACATTTTAGTAAAAAAGGCACAAAAACCTACAACAGTTTCAGCTTACTTCTATGGGAACTGGAGTGAAATGGCGAGGTACTTTTCACCCGTTTTTTCTCCATCTCCGATCTCATTAACGTATCGACTTAATGATTGCCAGCATGTGAGGCTGGCTTCATTTTTCACAATAAAGCGATGCTAACTAAATCGATAATTCCTTGTTCCCATCGTATCATTATACAGTGACAACTTTGCGACATGATAGCTCGTTAAGTTTGATTTTGTTCTCCCATGAAAAAATTTGCACAGCCTTTCTCCATTCTCTGTTAAAATGAAAAAAGAGCTGGGAGAGAATAAGCCAGTTGTTGAAACTAATGATTGGAGCTTCAGGCACCGTGAAATAAGTCTATGCGATTACGTACTTATAACAATTTCAAACAACGTTTGAAATCAGGCTGAGCACAATTTAGAGACTTTTTACATCACCGTGCCCGTGCCTGCAACCAGACCACTGGTTTAGCATCTCAGCTTATGTTGACTTGGAAGCAGTACTCTTAACTTTGACACTGGTCCAGTATAATTGAATCTCCTGCTGGAGACGAGCTAACACGTTAAGAAAAAAGATTGGGGCATCACAACTTGTGGAAGTTAGACAGCTTTCTTCCAAGATGTGCTTAGCAGTTTGTGGGAGCGATTACAAGTAGTTAGACAGTCCCTTTGGAGGAAAAGTTTTACAAGGACGAGAATTGCCTTTGTGTGCATTCTGCATAGTCTGTGTCCGTGTTTAAGCTGATCTGCCGGCATGCACTAATGCTCGTATTCGTAAGTTGTGATGAAAAAGCTTACCAGGTAACTCACAGGATTTAAAAAAGTTGTCGGCAAAAGTTTACTTTTTCTCTCACTCAAGTCAAAAGCAGGAAGACGAAGAGAAGTTACTTGGTGGAATTTTGCAGCATACCGGCCCTTTTCAGCCACTATTCCAACAGTACTTCAAAGAAAAGAAATGTGTTAAAAACTGAGCAGTTGCTGGAGGCAAAGGCAGCGCGCTAATGCAGCTTCAGTAAGTATTATCAACTCACATTGTACGTAACACAGAGCTGCCAGCATGTGTCGTACGCAGAATTCTCCAAGTTTACGATCCTGGTTGCCAATTACCGCGGCTGAAAGGCAACAAAGTCGTTCTTGTCAATAGACTTTACAAAAGACAGCCAAGGCTTGGGGCTAATTCAAGTTTCTTATGAAATTTCCGTAAAGCTGTGTGAATTCTTAATAAAAGTCTGGGTAAATAATTAAGATACCAGTCACGTAAGCAAATATTCCATTTAACCCTTGGAAGGAGAGGTGGACCGGGGAATTTCCGCATCGGATGAGGCGGACATCGCGCCATTGCATTCAAGCCCAGCCACCGAGCAGGGCGAGTTGATGATGGAATGTGGAAATTAAATCTGTGAATGCTTATGTACGTCGTTTAGTTTACAGTCAAGCGGCATTCCCGGAAATTCACTGGAGGCACGAGTCTCATGAACCTAATTCCGTACATTTTTTTCTCCAAGAATATCCACCAAACGCTACTAGTTCTTCCAGCAGCGATTGGATCTTTATCCAGCGATTGAAATTCGAGGCCTGATCATCATCAGGAGGGATATAACGGAAAGTTGTTGTTTGCGAAAGGAGAGATTATTGGAGCGATGCAAAAACTAATTTGTGAGAGTATTGCTGTTGTTGCTGTGTTCATGTTTTGAAAAAGGGGTTGTAACATAGGGACGGCGGAGCCTTGCCTCCGGTTGAATATGCATGGCACGAAGTAGAGGATTTATTTTACATGCTTGATAATTAGTCCGGGAAAATAATGCGGCTCGAAAATTTCCTCAACTTCCTCCTCGTCTTCCACCATATCTGAGAGTTATTACCCTGAGGATGCGGAGCGACTTGTCTCGCTCCCCAGCCGCTTGATCATGGCCTGGAGGAACCTCGCTCGTAATTCCTTTCAAGTTAACTGCCTCTTTGTAAACGCTGGGTCAATACAATCTTCAACCTGCTCTGTGACACGGGGAGGTGTGCAAGTCGTTGCTACATCGTTACCCCGTAGTTGATATAATTCCAATAAAAATTGCATAAAATTTGAAAACAATTCACTCCGAGCAAATTGCTCCACATGATCACAGGTAAACGGATCAATTAGCCCGTACGTGTGGAGAAAGCAGTACGTTTTACATACTTAACGACCGTGGCCTAACTCCAATCCAAACCTGTTTCCACCATTTCAAGTGAACAATGCCATGTATGCATTGGATCAAACGTGGTGTTTCCTCAACCCAGAGCTCAAATCAGAACAAAAGCTTCACGCTTGTGCAACCTGAAAATGATTTCACATATCGCACTTGTTTAATCACGTAATGTTTACCCGATCCACATGTACGTAGTCAGCTCCGTGCTTCAAAATTGCACACTGGGGCGAGAAATCGCCGAGCATGTTGCACTCATGTTCAACTTAATTACTTACGCGTCAAGTCTGACATTAGTCACGATTAAGTAATGTGAAATTAACCAGCAATGACAAGTGCCACGGCCATAAATGGCTACATCACCTCCTTTGACTCTCACTTCCAAGTTACAAGTTCTTACCGATGGCTCGGAGTGTGTACAATGCTATGACGAATGTTTTCCCCCAGAATCTGAAAGCATTCCTCTCCGGCTAATTAGGCAAATTATTTATTACGTTTTAAACAATTTTTTCTGCAAAAACAGAGGGAAGGAGGCAACGGCGACGAGAGCATACTCGACGCTCGCAGCCCACGACGAATTTTCAACATTTAGTAGCAATTCGAGTCTCGATCTTCCTCCTGTTCGCAATACCATGCAATGCGTAAACCAGTACACGGAGCATTTAATTAATCTCTCAGACCCAGAAGGTTTAACAAGCTCAGTGTAATTCTATCAGCGCTGGTGGGAGGTAAGCAGATGTAAACTCAAAAAGAGAACAAGCTCGCTGAAGCAGACAGACAGACGGGGAGAGAGAGAGAGACGTTCTTAATTATGCTTGCAAAAAGAAGGAGTATAATCTGTTCTCATCAGTCCGTTTGCATCAGAGTTGTACGCGCACCAAGATGTGGCGGAGAAGAGAAGGAAATGAAGAGGTTTTAGAGAAAGCTCAAGAAATTAGACTTGGGATCATAGCGGAGAGAAAAAGTAAAATTCCATAATCTTCATGGAAACTCGAATTGTTTGCGCGTGGAGAGAGAAATTAGTAATATTATAATATCTCTTAAATGGGAGATGATTCCCTCTCGTGACGGTGCCGTGGCGTTTCATAAATGGGTATGAGAAATGGAGATAAATGTATGATTTTTAATACGCTCCAACATCTTACCTTCAGTCAGATTAAGATGTAGTATGTGGAGGAGGTAAAAGTGTAAATCAGAAATGGGATGCATCAACAAAAAGTAAAATTAGAAACAACAATTAAATCTCTCGAGTAATTGCAATTGGCTTTCAGTGTGGGATTTCTCTCCCAAAAGAAGAGGCCAAGTTTCATACATTTTCCCCCTTTGCCAAAACTAGATAACGAGGGAAAGAGAGGAAATTAGTGTGGAATTAAACCTAAGGAGGCACACCGTCCCATTAGTGTAATTAGCTAAAATGTATCTTCGTTCCGTCCTCCTTCAATTCAAAGCTTTATGGCTGATGGTAATCCTTGGACATGAATATCGTACATGTAATTTGCTCCTTTTAATGGGAATGCCACAGAGTTGACAGTATTTGTAGTACTATAGTAGGACATTCAATTGTACAAAGGAGGAGCTGGTGTGAGTACATATGGTTGGATGCTTGTAATGTGAATTCAATGCCTATCTATAGCAGTTTACGAGGTAATCATTTCCGGTTGTGAGAATTTCGTGTCGTGGTTGAACGGAAGCTTACTTGGAAAAGATGGAAAAAAATTCAAAGACTTGAACCGCATTAAAAGAAGTTGCTGGCTCGACTGCTTCAAGAGCATAATGAAATTACGCATCCTGAAAATATGAATCTGTGGGGGCATTCAAGTGAGTGAATTTAACGGACATTATGGCTTTGTGAATAGGAAAATATGGGAACATGCGGCAAGTCATAAGGTCTTGAGAACTTGTTCGGAGAGAATGAATCAGTAGTGGATTCAAATTTTAAGTACAGATTCCTGCACGCACACCAGCGATATTTTTCCACCTTCGGTGGTTTCCAAACCCTTGTTAAGGTTCAAGAAGAGCAGTGCTTTCATTCATTGCTTTGTGCATGCAAAGAGGATTCCCTTCCAGGCGGATGAAACTCCTTGAAAGCTCAGTGTTTCCGAGCTGACGGCAAAATCCAGTTTGGCTTTAATAGCGTACCGAAAACAATTCCGAATGCTAATGTTGCGATTAACTGGAGGTAAAATCTGAAAAGGGCGGAACCATACTATGCACATTGGATTTTAAGGAGAGGCTGTTTTTGCCACCCGGGTATTTTCCTCCGTCCCCTGTTCTCTACCTTGAATCTGACTTTAGTACACTGATGGTTGGAGAGAAGTTTTTCCTATTCTTGAACGTTGTAAAAAATACACGATAAGGCTTAACCACTGGAGCTAAAACTGGAAATAAACCACCTAACCCTTGTGTACATAGGAGAGGAAACGGGAAATAATACTGTGCATTTGTCTTTTGACCTTGTCGTTTCTTTTGCCATCCTCTCCTGCGCGTGTCTTCCTTCTCGGCAAGTGTATGAATAGTTTCCGGAATTTTCTTCTTGGTCCTATTTTACAATGGCTTTGACTCTCCACAGACTCGTAACTCCTACTAAGGAACACAGACATTCATTCAGGTAATCACTGAGAGTCTGTTGTCTGAATTGGTTGTGACTAGGCCGTAAAGTATCATCTGTTCTGCAGTCATGTGACTCGGCAGTCATGAACTCTCGGTCCGTTGGGGTTACAAATATGATGTAATCGCATATTTTTTTACAGCTTGAGCCGTGCACAGAGCCATGTTTGAGTTATGGTTCAGCCCTTAAAATAATGACATGGGCAATCATGCCATTTATTTTCCAGCCAAGCATAGTATACGCACTTGGTGTGCGGAAATGTGGACGGACGGAATGGAATTCAACACAGGAGTGGGAACTTTCCCCCGTGCTCATAACGTATTCAAGGAGTGGCAGTGGACAAACTGTGAAAAGTTTTTGATCCCATCCCGATGCTGCGTGGCCTGAAGCTGAAAGATAATTGTTTCCATGGCTCCTTCTTCGAGCACCCACACAAGCTGTTCGCATTCCAATTTGTAGTCGTACTAACCTAACCTGGCTCTAATTTCATGTTCGGCTTCGGTAGTTGTTGACGTGGGCTGGACCGTTTGTTGCTCCAGCCCGGTTTCACAGGTAAGTGGCAAGTATCTCGCAGATTGGATAAAAAGGTCTCTCTCTCAAGTCAAGTCTAGATCCTACTGTGCCTGTCCACGTGTTGGCGGAAATGGATGAATGGCAGCTCGTTTAATACGATTACAATGATTACACAAGTGTTGCACGCCATGAGGATCCTGCTTGCATATATTTCCGCTCTAGTTTTTCTCTCTGGGGCTTTCAGCTCAGGCTTTCACTGTAGCCTTGTCGGTACGGTTCGAGCTGGCCATATACTCTTTGTCTCCTACTGCTCCATCTCATGGCCCGGACTAATTGCGATTTTATTTTGCACTCTTTCCCCTCAATCATGAACGGTACAGCTGTGCGAGGCAGTTGTGACTGTGCGAAACTACACCCGAATGCTGGGCTCGGCGGTCACAACTGGATGATATTCACTGGTGACTTACTTACGTAAGGTCTTTATCACCTGGATTACAAACAGCTTTTCGCTAAAAACTCCTGTCACACGCGTAAGAGTCATGGGACAAACTCCCTAACGAGCACATTAGCGCGGGATGAAAATAGTACAGGTTGCGAGACCGGAGGGAGGAGTGAAACAAATGAGGAATATGGAGGAGGAAGAGAGCGTTGATGATGAAGGAGACGACATTGTGCGTTCTCTGCACATTGCATAGCATGAGCAACTTGTCCATCCCAGAATTGAAATCAAGGCAACAAAAGAATGGAGTATCCTGCATGCAGGATGGGTTGATGATGCTGTACAAGGGCGGAAACTGTCACCTGTCCTCTGATACGGAGGATTCATTGATATTTTTTTGGTATGCGCGAAATGATATTTTAAATTCGTTGCCGTTGGCCAACCTCGACCAGGAGTAGTGACAAAGGGGGTCTGTGGACACAGGTTTTCGCACATGCGAGCAAGTGCATTGGACGTGATGATAGTACAATGACGTGTTTCATAATCATTAGCGTGCACGGACACAAGGCCTTTGATCCGCATATACAAATCCGAGCGTGGGAACGGACAAGCCTTTCAGCGCCTTTTGGCAAATGACTGCGAACTTCAGTAATCGGAGCCAGGCTCAAATAATTGTATCAACATTATGCACCACTCCTCAATGCATGCATGAGCAACAAAGGCAAACAGCTGTGGTCAAAGGCATGCAATTATTGTTACAAACTTAGGGTTGATTTTTGCAACACGGGGGAGTGAAAGAAGTAGTAGCCATGAGTGCAACTTTGAAACTCTCGAATGAAAAAGTCATTGCACGTACTCAACTTGAATTTCGCAAAAAAAGTTATGATGCCAGGAGCCATTCGCTATGGAAGGTAAGGAGGAATGTGATGCTGCATGGAGTAAAAAGCTTGAAGAGTGAATTGGCAATTTCGGTAGTAATTATGCGACCGTTCCAGTGACAAAATTCAATTTGCGAGCCGTTCAGTCACAAGCTCTTACGTGTCCAAAATGAGCACTTTTTTCAACCGGAGACCAAGATGAGAGCACGGACTTGAACCGGAACCTGGGATGCCTGGTGAAAAAAGTTTGGGAATGGCTCAAGTGTGCAGGCCTTGGAATATTGGTCGGGGAAATGCTCGATTTTCAATAACCGACTTCTCCCACCGTAGGCTTGCTACTCTTCTTCCTCCTCGTCTTTTAAATAATAGTTCTCATTACTCTTCCGAAGTAGGAGCAAAAGGCAATGTGTTGGTGAGCAGCCTACCGATTACTATTCTTGTCAGAGGATCTAATTTTTTCATAATGTATGTTAGCCAGGAGACTGGGCACAAAGTTCTTCCCAGGTAAAAAGACGACCCACAGTTTTATAAACGAGGGCTATGTAAGTGCTTGGCATTTGTGCAATCGCCCGCTCCCTCAGCAGCAACAAATAGCTCCTGTCTGCCCACCCGCGGCCTGTCACTTACCGGCTAATGGTGGACATCTATGAGGAGAAAGTGTGTAGTCTTGCAGGTTCTAGAAGGCAGTCTAATGGTGATAGACGCTGTCTGTCTTTACGAAACCTGAATGGTCTTAACCAAAATGGACGAACATTATCGTACATTTGAAGCGTTCTCAAACCTTCAAAGGTCAACACGTTCCGGCTTTAGCACATAAGCGGGCTGGCTATTACAATTTGCTGTGTGAAAAAGTCAATGGGGTAGAGCATTACTTATTTCTACGAAGCGTCTCAAAAACAACGAGGTGGGCTCTTCTACGTACAGCTCAAGTGTACTTACACATGCTTTATGCACGAAAGCAGTTTCGTCCATATTGAATACCAGCCAATACTCTTGCTAGCTTTCATCGTTTTTCTCAAGGTTTTGAATTCTTTCACGGTGATTACAAAAGGTGAACCGTAAATAGAATATGACCCGAGGTATGAGGCAAAACGAGTTCCGAATAATCCTGCAAATCGTTTTGTGGAAATATACCGATACGGATTCCAGTCCGTCTTCCTATGTGAAGGTCTCTCTGCAAGTCTTGTCATGTTCCTTTCATCTTGACATCGACGGAATTTCAATCGCCCTCGGATTTATGCCATGTACCGAGTTCCAGTTTCCTTTTGCTCAAATGATACATGAGCTATCAGCCAAGCCTTTGCCAATACTGTACAGCTTTATAGTTTAGACCCACCGTCCCTTTTGTCAATGGGGCTCATCCGGGTAGCTTTTCCACTTTGAGTTCAAATGCTATCTGTAACTGGCTGTGTAAACTAATACGCAAATTGTGGCTTTTCGGAACACCACCTCATGTCCTAAATTCTCACTTGTGATTACAAGGCAGCAAATCGTCTTGCTAATCTAGCTTTTTCCTTTCATCGTTAGTTTGCTTCATTCGATCAATTTTCTTTGACCCGGGAAGCTTGATAGCTGCCCAGCGACCAAAACTTGACCCGTTGCCATCATCTATCCGACCTGCTTCTTTGTTCCCAAGTTCTAAGATTGAAAATTCATAAATATAGGAGCTTCATTTATTTATGGCATAACTGCTAAATCTCTAAGTGGAAAAATCTAGGTCTCTCGAGAAATTTCCGCAAGTAACTTGCCAATGTTTTAATTACTTGAACATATATAGGGGAGTATGCCACGCTTCCTTGCTTGATATTTACATTCAGCGCCTTCAAATCGCATTTAGCTTGTTTGCAGAGCCAAATACACGTTCCGGATATCCTCATACATGCTTGCCATTTCAGGAGCTTTCCATTGACTTAAATCCTCACTGTGGAACGAGGATAGAGAAGATTCCGCGAATCAAATCCACAAATTCATTAACATTCCCTCCATCAACCACCGGCACGGACTATGTACGCCAGCCTGTACGCCGAAGCCGGATTAAAATAAGGCTGATGCGACAAAATTATTCACAATCCTCACACTTTTCACTTCGCTCCCTCCTTCCGGAGAGAAAGCACATTTTCCGTCCGTTCAACCGCCCACCCGTATGGCTCTCCATGCCAACGGAACGGAACACGATCAGAGGAGAGACGACATGTGCACTTTCCTTCGCTCCACTCACCCCGTTTGCAGATGGTAAAAGACAGCCTTTTTCGCAACAGTGCTTCGAAGCATATTACTTTTGCAAGAAATTGAAACTGAAAGCAGAGGAGAGTGAAAGGCAGAATAAATACCACACTCGAAACGAAGGGCGCTTGGGAATTTCACACGAACTTGTCATCATTTCTTGTACGCGTCATCTTTTGAAATAAGGCATATTCCAAGGAGATTAACCACGGCGGGAAAAACGTATACTCCATCAAAAGAACTACTACGTTCATATACTGCCGGCGGGCGTGGATAGGATTTTCGCTGATTTGTGTCAAAAACATCTTTACATAAAATCGTATAGTTGCCCCGGGCTAAGACTTTTTGCCAGAACAGGTACGATTCGTCCTTAGTACTTGCCATATAATTTCATGCCCTAGTTCGTCCTATGAAAATGCAGAGGAATGTGTCTGTAACACAAATCTCGGGACAGAGTATAGACATTCTCCTTTGACATTAGTGCCGTGACCCTTGTAATAATGCATATTATGTGGTTAACTAATTTAGTGCGAAGCAGTAAAACTCTTTGCGTGATCTTTTCCAAGAAACAGCACTAATACAAAATGATTCGTCTCAAATTGCATTCTCGCAATTCTGCTGGAAGCATCAGAGCGAATTGCAAACGGTGTTTATATGTTTCTTGAGATCTATGGGTCATGTTCTTGTTTGCAAAATGATGAATCCAAGTCATTATTTACTCAGGTTTTTAACGTTCTCTCACAGCTTCGACTTCAGCTTTCAGTTAATTTATCACATTACATCCAAGAAATGTGATACGCTCACGGACTAGCCCCAGCACTGGAGCGAGAGCGTGTATGCAAAAAAGAAAACAAAGTTGAGTTAAATTGGCAACTGAAGCCACTCCTACATCGAGTGACAAATGAGCAATGGGAAAAGTTGCAAGTAAAGACGAGAAATTTTCATCACTTTGAGAATTTGTCTATGAAGCTGTCATCCGTATCAGTCGACACTATTTAAAGAAATTTGAGAAGTTGTGAATGTGTTTCCAACTTTTCCAATCATTACATTAACTTTGAATAGCATGCCGGAAGTTTTTCTCGTGAGAATGCATGTTATTGCCAACCTTGCGCATTGCAATTTAGGAGCATATTCGGCCCATGCAGTCTTCCCATTAGAATGTGTATATGTGTGAATATGCACTCGCAATTCCAAGTTTTCCATTAAAACATTTCTATAGCAAGTAATCAATGATTGAAAGAGATTAATTTCCGATACGTACCGTCTAAGCTTTTACCACCCTGGGTGGAATGCTGGGAAAGTTGCGAAAGTTTCAACTCAGCATGTAGCACTCGTACTCGCCATTTGTCGGACTTAATCTAATGAAGAAAGCAAAAACTACTTTCCCTTCTGCGCTAGCTCTTATTCAAATTTTGCACCATTTGCACTCTAAGTGGGCTGACTACTCAATCCCTTCTTTCAGCTCATTTCCCAGTTTCTAGCCTCGCCAGCTTTTTAATGATGAGTAGATGGAACCGGAAATTACTGTAGTGAAAAGGAGACAAACAAATGATACGAAATTCCGGCGAGGCAAACAGTCCCAGCCCTTCGTCTCCGTTGTCATGACTTGGACAAATGTGTTAGGTTAGAGCGGCATGGAAAAGGAGCGGTAAAAACATGTACGCATTAATCATTGCTTTAAGTGATCACGATTCTTCGCGAGACTTTCGACCTTTCACGTCAGCTCGAGTGTGCCAGCACTTATCTTGAGAGCGAATGAAAGAAATGGAAATATTACATCGGGAGATACGATACAAGTCCTTAACTGTGGTGGAACAAGTGTAAATGTAATACACACATGGTAGTTGTGTTTAATATGGTGAAGAGGGGCAATTATCATTTGCCCCTGTCCTTCCGTGTCATGGAGGCACTGATGCTGGCATATTCCACAGAACACTTTGCTCTCTTACTTTGTCTTTTCTCCGGGGGTTAATGAGTGGTAATGCTTCGATTAAAGGTATTAAGACCATCTGTTTCCACGGCAACAGTTCCACCTCATGCCTCCATTACAAGCTTTAGCGTGCGTGCCTCTCATGTTACGCCAAACGATAGATCTTTATCAGAAATCAAATTCGAGTGAATCTTGAGTAACGAGCGTGTAACACCATCACGCCCAGGAGGATCCGCGATAAGTTATCCAAGTATCCTTAGCGCAGTGCTACCTCTCAG
>VRMD01003281.1:0-11236 GCA_009872375.1 Sminthurides bifidus | reverse complement strand
GAAACGCACCTGGGAATTTTCCCAATCTGAATTTTTAGCGAGGATACCTGAATCTAAATTCACAATCAAACACATATCACAATTTGATGTGAACCTTCTCATAGGAAACCCTGCGTTATTGAAATACGCCATCATGGTAGACCATATTGCTCAACAGCCAAGCACGGTATTGTTTCACGATCAACAATATGTTGAACGCGTACAAGGTACAAGGAACAGACCCGTTCAAGAATTAAAGTATTTTGAAACGAAGGGCGAACGATACCGCAAGACACAAAGTAAAATTAAACCCGACGATTACTCCAATTTGCTTCAGGACGCTACACGTGCGGCCTATGAAAAAGACAGAGATTGGAATGGTATGTCATACACGGAGGTCAAAACTACAAACCGTTACGACATTTATGACATATTCTACACCTTTTATCGAGACCCTGATAGATTTGAAATCAGAATTCAAAAAGTTGAAAAAGCTAAGCTGATAGTTGGGGTGAAAAATGGGGAATTGGATCATTTCGGAAGACATGTTGGAGGCGTCCCCGATGACGTTAGTACAACGCTTACAAGTATAAAACAAGCTGATTTCGATAAATTGCTAGAATTGAGAGCCAAATACTCTCAGGACTCCGGTTTCCGAGGCGATATTAACGAACTAATAAAAAAAAAGGATAAAGACGGATTTTTGAACAAACTCAAAGAATTGAAAATTAATTGCAATCCAAGTCGACGAAAAAGATCAGCGAGCATTGCTCTCTGTGCGTTCGTTCCTTTCAAGAATGATGAAGTGAAAAAACGAAAACCAAAAACGAATTTTGATGACGACGACACGGATGCATTGGCTTCCAAATATAAAAATGGAGACGAGTCTACCAAGTCGGATGTCATTGAAGAGGCAAAAAAACGGAACTCGGGAAGCGGTGACGTTGAGTTGGATAACGCAGATGCGACAAAACGTACGGCTTTAATCCAAGCAGATGATGTGAATCATCATGTTAAACATGCCGCCACAATTATTGATCTACAAGGTTCTAAGAAACAGGATCTGTCATTGGAGGTAAGCTATGCAGGCTCAAAATTAAAAATTATTTTATAATTCGAGCTTAGCTTCTACTTCTTTGTTACCTTCTGACGTATGGTTTCCTATTTTCAGACCGCTTTGGAAGCTACCAGCAAGTTATCTAAGGCAAAGGGAAAAGTTAAGTTCAGCCCGTCAGCTATCAAAAGAAAATTTGCTGCATTCGCTGTGAGTAAAAGAGTACAAAAGTTTTCAGGAAACGTGCAGAAGGCATCCAAAGACCTTGGTTACTTTTTTTTGGCCAAAGGTATCATTAATGGCATCCAAAATAGGGATCCTGTCAGTTTGGGCATTATTGGAGGCAAACTGTTAGTCGATACTAGTTTAGGTACTCTAGCCTCTCGCTACGCTTCTAAATCAGCGAAAACATTGGGAAAATTTGGAAAAGCCGGTAAATTTCTTGGTAAGCATGCTGGACCCATCGGAGCCGTAGTAGACGTGGGGTTGAGTTTATATCAACTAGGCACTGGAATAAAAGCATTGCTCGACGCAAAAAATCAATTTGACAGAACGGATGCTGTGATAACAATTGTTGAATCGTCCATCGACATNAATCGTCCATCGACATAGCAATCACGGTAGCAACCACAGTTCTGTCAATCGCTTTTCCACCTGCCGCAGTCATCGGAATCATTGCGAATCTACTTCTCAATACTTTTACTGCGGTCGCGCGAGCGAAAAATCAAGTAGATAGAATTGACTCTGTTGTTCCTCTCCTTGGATTCGAAAAGGAAGAGCAATTTCGGAAACATGCGACAGCCATCTTTGGAAAACCAAGAGAGGACTACGTCGATCATTTAGTTGCTACAAAGAAGGCTAACGATGCTATAGTGCAGCAGCAGCTGAAAGTTTTAAAAGACTACGAATGGCTGGCCGGAATCGTATTTCCATCGCGAACATTCAAGTACCATCCCTGTAAGCTGTTGGAGAGGAAATTATGGGTCGTGTTTTTTCCGACTCGATGGGATGTCATTGCTAATGAATGCGAAGATGAAGGTGGATCATGTAAACAGACGAACGAAAAGTGTGAAACGTCCGAGTCCCCTAATTTTCTGGCTATTGTTGAACGCAAATGCGAATGTGACAAGATCGAATCGGCTCCCAACCCCGATTTCGGATATGCTCATCGCGACAGCGTAGTTGACTTTCGCTCGAATAAATCTATTTGGTATGAGCGCGCTGTCCCTGACGACGTAAAGGATGCTGATTTTATTTGCAAACCTGGTCATACATCATACCAAGGTTACAAAGTGTCACAAGGTAGCAGCCACTATGGATTCTACTGCAAAAACGCTATTGCACTCCGTCAGACATACCATTCAAAGAGGAGTGATCAGTACATACTTTTTGCACTGGAAGATGGTACAGATGAGGTATATCAGGACCCTAATAATATGGATTCTACTGCGGAAACGCTATTGCACTCCGTCAGACATACCATTCAAAGAGGAGTGATCAGTACATACTTTTTGCACTGGAAGATGGTACAGATGAGGTATATCAGGACCCTAACTCTGCACAACCGAATTTTTATCAGATTCAAAGCGGAAATAAAAGCTTTTACGGTGGTAAAGGAATTGACGTGTTCGCTTTGAGCGGGAACTGTGAAAGTCTAGGTGGCATCTTGGATGGAGGAGGAGGTGAACAAGATCTGCTTCAGATTGAATCAACTTGCAACACAATAAGTGCGGATTTCGTTGAGGGGAAAATAAGTTTGGGAACCTCTGAGTTGAGCATTCTCAACATTTCACAAGTAAGTGGAAGACAAGGTCTGCCTGAGGAGTTCACTATAAGCCCGCAGGTCAAATTCGTATGACGGAAGAGGTGGATCAGCCACAAACCCTGATATCATTCGCATTCCGGAAACTGACCAGTCTTACGCAGCTTCTATTAACGCTGTTGGTTACACGTCCATAAGCTCTTATGCTCGGTAAAAGAATGATTTTTAATAAGAATCTATTTCTTATATTCAATCATATTATATTTTTTCTTTATTATTATTTCTATTTTCATACATTACTACTATTTTATGTTTATAGGTCAGGCCAGATTACAGTGATAACGAAGGATGAGGATGAGGACACATGTCATATTACAGCATATGTTAAAGTTTGGGATTCGCCGTGGAACAACAATATATTCTACACCAAGCTACAGTTTCCAGCCTTGGAGGCAAAGATCTCGTTTCCAAGCTACGAGAACAAAATTGCTGTGACACCAACGAGCCCCACAGGCCGTTGCAAATTTTCACTGGAAATTTCAAGAGCATCCAAGACATCAGCTCCGATTCGGGAGGTGCTGATAGCTTTCGCTGAAAATGAAAATAGTGGCTCGGAAAGTCTCCTCAGGCTAATGTACCCCCTTCACGAGTCTTATGCGCATCACCATTTGAGCACAAACATTGGAGGTACTCATTACGGCAATCAACACGTTAAAAACGTATTTGAAATATTGTCTGGACAGTGGTCGATCACTGGAGGCAGCCAGGACGATGATTTCAACCTGCATCCTCAAGCCGTACCATGTTCCCTAAATGGCAACGGAGGACAGAACACGCTTCGCTTTGCTAAAGACTTCAAATATCATTTCACCAAAATTGATTTGGATCTTCCTATGAAAAGAGGCCTTCGTGGTAAACTAGAGCTCACAAACATACAGCACATAGTTCTACCTCATAGTACTCCTGCTGAATTGACTTTGTCTTGCACTTTGGCTAGCGTGTATGCTCCAGGAGGAAATAGTGCGCACCCGCAGCGGATCTTTGTCGATGTCAAAAAACTTTCGTCGTCTGAACTTTCGTTCTGAAAATTGCAATCAGCATCTTCAAATTGTGTGCGAGGGAGCAACAACACTGCGCATTTCTGATGGTCAATTTCTGGGAACCAAAGTCAGTGTTATCATCAGGGGCAAAGAAAACTGGCCGAAGGACCGTTCACAAATCAACATAGCTACAGAAATCACGCCAGGTATTAGCTTTGTCCTGATGCTTTATAACCTGGATTGGAGCCAAGACTTCTCATCTACCCCCGTCAGCGCTGATAGAAGTCTTCAGTTAAAAAATCCTATTGAGGGAATTGTAAATTTCTCCTTTCGAGTATCAAATGATTCATCTGTTGAGATTGTCATCCCTGTTTTTTATCAAGGTCACTTTTCAGGAGGTTTAGTTGTAGGAGCTAACGATTCAGAAGCGTCTATATTTCATGTTGTTAACGCTGGCAAAGAATCTGGACCTAGCACTCACTATGGCTTGACTGGCATTAAGAATATATTTGAAGTACAGAATGGCACAAACAGTTACATCAAGTGCGGTTATAAGGACGACGTGGTTCTCCTTGATTCACAAGAACTGGGTAATCTTACTGTCGACGGTGGTGGAAATTCGACTACTCTTATCATAAATACGATTCCAAGTCAGTCTGAAGGCACTGCAACGGTTGATCTAGCATCGGGCGAGTTATTTTACGATCCAAGTCAAAAGGCGACAGTTCGTAACATTTGTCACATTGTTGGAACTGAAGGATTGAAGGATGTGATCGTTGTGGATACCACCACATTAACTGTTGCCGGAAGAGGAGGTATGGACGTGGACTATGACCATGTACAGATACCCGATGTACCACAAAAGGGAAGGCAGTACAACATTAGAATCGATGTCGTCAAGTTCACGAGAATCACAAACAGCGCTTCTCAAGGAATTTTCAGCTATACAGTTCACGACGCAAATTTTTGTGACATCCAACTAAAACCTACCACCACAAATGAGCATTCTCTACAGTTTCATGAAGGTTCCCATATAATAGAAAATGTGCAATTTGACAGGCAAAATCTGACGATGGTCTTAAGGCTAGTATCAGGAAAACAACACTCGTTCGATTTCAGCACAAGTATTGACGGCATTTACACCAATCCGTCCTTGTTATTCTCGGCGGGAGAAACATATAAATTTCAGATTGAACCGTTGGTTGACGGAACAGTTCAGGCGACATTCCGGATTTATTTCTATGGGAATACCGTCAGCGGATTGCCCGTAAGCAAGAACAATTTCGTTTTGATTGGTAAAAGTGCATATGAAGAAACCAGTGATGACGAAGGAAATGGATGCATCGTCGGAGCCAGTCAAGCTATAAACAAACTTTTTGTTACTGAAAATGTTTGCCGAGGCGAAATTCTGATTGCGGATCTGAATCATCGAAATGGAAGCCTCAAATGCCTCGATCCTGCATCCAATGTCAGCATTGACTTTGTAGTTCAATCATTGATGGATGAACTGCAAATTTTGATCGAAGTAGATGGCTCATTTGGTAATGAAACAGAGGAGGAAAATACAACAACCATTCAGCCAATGGAGGCAACTGAGCTGCCTAACTCGAATACTATAGTCGATATCAAGAATATTAATAGCATAGTTGGCAGACCGGATTCTACTGATATCGTCATTCCTGATTGCCACACTAAGTCGATAGCATCAGCAGAGGTCATCATTATCCACGGCAATTCCCATTGTGAAGGAGACTATGACCTCATCATGACAATTGGACCCTCCACAAGTGTCAAGTTTGTGGGCTCATACATAGAGGATGACTTGATTGCAGTAGATGGCACATTCCAGTACAGGCTTACAACACCAAGGAGCTTTGACGTTGATAACGATGATGAGGCTGCAGGCGACCATTTATACGTTTTACCTTTTGAAATTGACGATCTAAGTTTCATTAACTTCGATTCTGGACGAGATATGCTCAGCTACAGTGTAAAAGTTGAAGGAGGTTCGGGTACTACGTCAGTCTTCTGCGAGCACTCTTTATTTTACTTGTCCCCCACGAGTGAGTTTTTATTCCCAACCACGGTTTATCACGAAAGACGGAGTGCAAATCCAAGTTAGCCGGTTGGGTGCGATCGTTTTTACTACTGGAGTTCGGATTGATGAGGAAAGTCAAGGCTCTATGGACCATGTCGTTTCTCGAATCCAAGCATTGGCCACCCGTCTCACAGTGACAGTCATTGTAAAACTTGGCGAGGAATCCATTATATACGCCGGTCACAGCAAAACAAGCGCTGATCGAAACGTACTCCAAAATGCTATAGACCAGACGTCGTACCTACTTGGTGGTGGGGCAGAAAATACCTTGTACGAAATCCTGAACTTGCAGAAGGATGTTTTCATTTTGCCCGGATTTGAGCACCGAAAGAGAGCCAATTTAGAAACGGATGATAGCAAATACACCACGGTTGATAAGCAGACGATTGACATAAGCAGCATTGTCTTTCAAATCAGAGAAATGGAGCAAACTAAGTATTTGCCCACAATAATCCAGAACGGCTCTGACCTCATAATTGAGATGAGAGGATATGAGGTTGATTTTCCTCATAAGCAGCATTGTCTTTCAAATCAGAGAAATGGAGCAAACTAAGTATTTGCCCACAATAACCCAGAACGGCTCTGACCTCATAATTGAGATGAGAGGATATGAGGTTGATTTTCCTGGAAAGCTGATCATAGTCAATGGAACGGAATCAACAGATAGACTACAGGTCTTAGCCTCGGCGTCCATGATGGACTTATCCTTCAGAAATGTGCAGCAAGCGAATGAAGCGAATCATTTCCGTGTAAGGCGAAGACGTCGAAGCGTAGCGGTTTCAAAATGTGTCCTGGGTACTGAGCCCAAGACCCATTATCGTTCCACGAGGATTCGTTTATGCACTGTCGCCAGAAGATCTAGAAATTGGCCAACAGTTGCTCACGGAAGATATGGCAAAATATCTGGTTGCGAACACTACGGAAACCGAAAGTGAAAACGCAACTAATTATGAGACACAACAGCCTGCTTTCCAAGTTACTAGAAACGGTTACGATCTCATATTTACGAATATGAAGAATGTGGTAAATGAAACTATTTCTAATAGCAGTGCTAACCATCCTGAAATGACTACAATTATTGTAACTGACTTTTACAACCCAAACTTGGGACCTGATAGTTGGGCTGTGTCTAAATCCAACGACTCCGATAAATTAAATTCTTCTGAGAGCGTGCCGCTGGTTGATGTAGAACAGGATCTTTTGTTCACAGCCCTGGATGTACAATTTATACTGCCTGGTATTCAAGTCATGATTAATGGTAGCAAGATACTGGCGGTGAACCAATCGTCGATGGAGGAAGCTCAGGATGCAAACTACACGGTAATTGTGGAACCTACGGAATGGTCTGACTATATTTATGAAACGGAAAATATTATATACGACGTGTTGCCTGAATTGAGTCCAAGAACAAAGTGGGAAAGAATCATGAGATGGATTCTACTTTCACCTTTTACGATACCCTCAGTCTTGCTTATCTTGGTTTCTCTTGTTAGTTGCTACGCATGGCCACGGCGTTCATGTCTTAAGGTAGTTGTCAGACATGAGCCAGATTATATAATGCCAAAGGAACTAATGGTTGAGTTGCAGAATCGAATTGCGCAGTATAGAAAGGAAGATGAAAATCTTGAAGCAGAGTCAAATATGCTGTAAGCATCTGCAGAATAATTACAGAACAACTAGTGCTTTCAAATAAATCAAATTATCAACACCGGCTTTACCGACAACTTCCGCTATAACTTGAAGGTTATGCAAGCGTTAAATACTTAAAATTGTTAAATGCGTGTTTTAAATTTATAGCACCCGGTCTTTCAGTCAAGGGTCATTACAATATTACTGTAGGATAGTCAAAATTCAGGAGAGAGTGCTGCAAAGCGAACTTATTTCATTTGAATGAGCTTTCAATTGTCTTACGTACAACTCACCTTGCATTTTTCCAAAGATTGAAGATTTGCGAGAAAAATGTTAACCTTTCACGTATCCTTTCGCTTGGCAATATTTGCACAACATTCACTGTCAAATACAAACTTAACAAGACTAGATCGTGGTCACCTTTTAATCCAGTCATCTCCAAAGGAACCTGAAAAATTGAGTAAAGGTTAGATGTAGTCCAATGTTATTGTTGTCGGAATAAAGTCGATGCTGTATCATAGAAACCAAAACTTTAAATTATATTGTTTTTTTAATTCATTCAATCCTTTGAGAAAGTTTCGCCGGCTTTACTTCAGCATATGAAACAGTCATTCTGCCAATGATATGTAGTTGGGCATGTGCAGTTTTTAATTACTGATGTTCATTGGTTGATCGATTGCAGCTATACCTTAAAGGCTGTTCATCAGAAGGAAATTATTGCCGTTCACCATTCACCCATCGAATGGTCGTAAGTATTTCAGTCATTCCAGTGATAGCATGCCGAGCAGTGCAGATCGAAAGAAGTTAGGTCACCAATTAAGGATTAAGGACAACTACGTGTATATGCGATTCACGTTTACACTTACGATTTGTTGATTCAGTACCCGCATTTTCCAGACCTGTACACAAGGGTGAAAACTATCTGATAAGGAAATTCCACTTCCGATCTGACTCATGCGAGAGTGTCCTCAAGTATTCTAGAGAGTCAGGAAGTAGATTCTTTCTTTTTATCACTTAATTACGCTAGTCAGTTGTAGAATCGTAAGATCTGTCTTTTTGAGCGATGAGCGACGTTTTGTAGTGGGACTTTGAAAACGTCCGTGACAAACCACTTGAGTTATTCGCAAATCCCACTTGGTAGTTTCAGCTTATTTATGCATCAAGACATTGGCAACACGTGCGTGTAACAATCATCATGAACTTTACTACCGAAGAAGTTCCTTATAGTAGTATGCGTCACAAGGGAAATCAAAAAGAAGGATCAGACAGAACGGTAGTGACAGACAGATACGACTTTTTCCAACTAAAGAAGTTCCATTCGTCACGTAAGATCAACGAATCGGCTCAGCTCAACTATTTCCACATTACTTCTTGTAGTTGTCACAGTTATCAAATACAAGCATTTCCCCAAAAGGTATCTAATCCCTAGGAATTTCTTAAAATTTTAACTTAGTATCTACTAGTCACGTGTTGAGGTTGAATTGTTTTGCCAAAGAATGATTGCGTAAGTTAATATGAGGCCAAACATCTGCAATTGCAAGTGGCCAAATCACACTTCCGTAGTATAAACGCCGAAGCCAGTATACAAAATTATAAACTGCCATTGAATTGGTCTCACCTGGCCTATGAAACTGTAAGTTACTGCGAAAATTTTCCCTGATACAGCTGCGTTTCCCATGGCTACCTCATGGACGGCAAGATTGATTTGATGGTACAATTCTGCCTCCGAGCACTGGTTCGTATCTCCAACGTCTTTCTCAGGCAGATGATGGAAAGCTCGATTACTGAGCCATCTAGGCAGGATCTGAAGCTAAAATGTCATTTGTTATTTCACAAAAACCATGTCAGACATTAGTTTTATGGCCACGGCAAGTAAACATCATATGACAACGGTGTCCACCAAACAGTAGCATTAACCATTGACTAACTTTGGAATGAACGGAAGCAGCAGGGAGCGTAATTGTAAGGTTGACGTACAAAGTGACCCCCAGATTCTGAAAAGCCCTCACATTGCCCGCAAAAGTTCCTCTCAAGTAATCCACGTAGTAAGGTAAAACTCCCAGGCACGTGGCGAAGACCACCCATCCCATCAATGCATCGATGTTTTCCAAAAGCAGCATCAAATCGTTCCAAATTTTTAGTACCTGGAACGTAAATGTATGGCAATTGATTTTCTAATTCGTGGGGTCCTAAAAGTTCCTTGTGTAAATGGAACAGCGGATACCATGTGTGTCGATAGATCATTTGCTTTACGCAACGCGCTTGTGAAACGTGACACCAGAAGCCATAGAGACAGCATAAACGATGTTGTCAGACCATGTACGATTACGTGGGAGCATATTCCACTCATCAGGATTAGGTAGTGAAGTGCTCCAGCAGCGAGTTGAAACAGCGGCACTTCGGTTGCTATGGTAACCAACAACCCAAAAGAAACATTATTGCAATTACATTGTGAACTTGCTGGGACTGTGTGCTAAAATTTTTCAAAATTACACAGCCAGCTAACGGTACAACAAACAGATTATGTTGAGGTACTTGCATTTGTATTGGTCAACTATAGTTTTGTTAACTACCTGCAAGGATGTTTAGAGTAGACCCCTCGAGAGCAAGGAAGGCTCTAATGCTGTCGGCATCGATGGGAACACCGTCAAATCGTACAAACCATGCAATGCTCAAAACCAAATCGAGCAAAAAGGCTAGCGCTACGACGGTTATTGCCGTTAACTTCTGTTGGAAAAGCTTTCTGAATAAAGACAAAATGCAGTCACACGTGGTAAAATTAATCGTTTTTTACACGTAACTAACCGTATATAGCCTAAGTGGAGGAACGTGGCTTTTAATCAAAGATGTCTCGATTTGCCTCATTCCGTTCAACACTGTCTCTATGAGCTTATAACTCCAGATCACGTAGAGGCCAGTGATTGAATCCAACAGTGAAGCCAAAAGTTGAAAATAAGTGAGCCAATATCCATCATTTTGCACACGTTTGAAAAAGTTGAAAACTAAGAGCACATAGCAAAAGATAGGACTCATGCATAATGTCTACGACAACGAAACGAAATTTTTCGACAACATCTACTGTTTTTATTTATAAACTTTTGTTATTGATGATTGAGACCAAGTTCCAGGAGAGGATTTGTCATTGAAACTCACCCGTCTTATGAGGGAGGACCGAATTTCGTATTCGCCGTTATTTTGAACTCTTAGATCCCCAGGGAAGACAAAAATCCATTTACCTAGGTTCAAGTACAGTCGAATGAGACTAGTAGCAGTGAATTTGTTCTGCGTAGATCTCAATTCGACCACTTTGCTTCTAGAAATTTTAAAGAAATTTTTCAGAGGCATGTTTTTCTAAATAATCTGAACCCACGTTAGTCGAATCTAATACCCGGCATGAATGCGCTTGATTATGAAGGTGTTAGCCCGAAATAGAAAATAAACAATTAATATCTAAAGATTGACGTGAACAAACGTATAATTGGGTAGAAGTAGAAGAGACTAATTAGTTGGAAAAGGGTGTGTCAATAATGAGCTTAATGAGCACAAGGAAATTAAATTCACATGCTGAATAACTGGAGGGCTTATCCTTGTCTGTTCCATGACTGAAAGGAACACTGGGCGAAGCTCATCACTCATCAGTTAAAATGCGGCAGCAACGAAGATAAGCGAAAACC